>NDFZ01005472.1:616475-651729 GCA_002192655.3 Mamestra configurata
AAAAAAAAAAAAAAATTCGGGAAATCTTAGTGCTCCCTACACTCCTCAAGGAACCTACATGCCAAATTTCAGCTTTCTACGACCAGTAGTTTCGGCTGTGCGTGGTCTGTCAGTCACTCAGTATCGGAAGAGTTTTATATATGTTATTTGAAGCGTTTGTACACGCAAAATACAATATAAATGTCACCGGAAAAATGCAGACTCCGTAAGATTGTAAATACAGCGACGTTTGCAATTTTCCGGTGACATACACATTATATTGATTTTTCCGTGTTCAAACGCTTCAAATAACATCTTTAGTTATCAAACGACAAATAAGCTCCTCAGACGAAATAACATTGAAGAGGAGGGGAACGCAGGAAACAAATCGTGTAACCAAGAATTAAATCTGATAAGTCGTCGAGAATAAATCTCCTGAGCGCGCACGATGCAAAATGTAGAGATCTTCCGTACTGGTTCTATGTACAATAAATCTCTTTGATAATGCATCAAAGGCTGACAAAAAAGAAACAAGGGAGTAAAGTAGATAGTAATGGCTTCCCGAACAGGGGTCGATGCTGGAAAATGTCTGCAATGCACCCGGCGGACGGAAAATGTTGCATTACCTGGTCTCTCTGAAAATGTAGTGGAACGAGTGAATACGTCGTCGTTCATAAATAAATAATTTCACACCCATGCACTCGTGCAGTTTTATAAACTGTGTGCCCGTACTGCTGGGAGAGAATGCCGCAACGCGAGCGTTTGTGGAATTTAACTGCGCTAGGGAGGACAAGTATTTTGGTACTGATATCATGTATTCATAACATCGGATTTCATAAACATTTAACTTATCACCTTGCAAAAAAAAAATGGTGACAGCTTTGTGAAAAGTCAAGCAAACTCATATTTATTTCCACATTTTCATATGAAGCGTAGCTTCAAAAGCGTTTCGTATCTAAATTGTATACCTAACAAATAACAGTCGTGCCATTAAATTAACACAATCTAACATTTTATTCGGTAGTCGAGGTAAACCCTAATGTGTGCTAAAATGGCTGAAACATAAACAAGTCATTTCGATTTCCGATTCCCGTGCAGCAGAGAAGTTAACTTACTCGCAGATTTATATACATTTCGCTCGGTTCATTTGTGCTTTATTAAGTGGAAACGCAGTTCGATGGGGCGGCATCGAGCACCAGAATCATAGATTCTATCTTACCATTTATGTGGCGAAAGATTACTCTGATCGGTTCACGGCACCGACAGCCCGACATTGCCAAACATCCGTGGATATTGGTCGGCTATTTCACTCTTCACCTGCTCCACCGAGGTCAGCCTCCTGTCAACGCCTGTCCTTTACCTTTCGGACCATAATAACGCCCTTTCCCAACGAAGGACACTTCCAAAAGAAAAAACATTCACGGAAACCGTTATCATTTCCACAAAATTCTAATTTCCTCAATGCTATAAAAGTCTATCCTACGGAAAATAGGATCGTCGGCCAAAGACTGGGGCGTTCCAAGATGGAGACGAAACGCGACAAAATGAGATGTATTGCGAACAGAATAAATAGTAAATATACTGTTCGGACAGACTACTTTATAGTCACCAGTAGACGCGATGAAATTGTGATCATATAGTTTCAAGAGATTGGAACAGTGCCCGGTACGAAATAACAGGTCGTAACTTTGTGAAACTCACACAATAAGCACTTGTCATTGTCAATACGTGAGTTTGGAAGTAATTAGTCAGTCACTACCCCATGACCATAAATTCTGGGGTGCCATTAATTATATCGGGTACAATCGCACCGTAAAATTGATGTCAGTGACATAACGTTGTGTTGATGGAGTGTACACGTTTAGGGTAGTAAATGTGCTGTTTGCTTGCGTCTGGTGGGCTGCATATGTAAATCGAAATATCGGGCTATTCTATTTACCTTAGTGGTATTTTTGCGACAATTTCGTACACCGTTGTTTAGCCATGTAGCTAAACAAGTAGTAGATACTTAGAAGGTTAAAACATTGGCTCCGGCCATCAAAAAACATAGTAAATAATTTAATTTGTATATGTCACCGGAAAATAGCAAACTCCGTAAGATTGTAAAATAACTTGAGAGATTGTAAACTCTCGATAAATTGTCAACTGACCATTTTTACGCATTACAATTTGATAGTCTGCAATATCTCCGTGTCGGTTCGAGAAATTGTGGACTGACATAAACTGGCGACCAATCAGCACTCTGGTCTACAATTTATCTGTTTTGGTGTGATAATTAAATAATTGTAAACTTGGCCCCTCATTGGTATTTGTTGGTGTGAGCTCATATCTGAACTGACCAATGAGAGCCTTGTTTCCAGGTTTACTATCACACGAAAACGGATAAATTGTACAATTGTGCTCTGATTGGTCGCCATTTTATGTCAGTCCACAATTTCTCGGAATTACTTCGAGATATTATAGAATATCAAATTTTGATGCAATACAGCATTATTATTTTATAGAGCAATACATATTTTAATTATAATGTATTTGCAATGCTATGTCTAGAGACGCGGGAAAGTTTGCGTCTGTACCTAACTGTCGTTGATTACGATCGTTCCCCCAGGAAATTCAACCTCGAACCAGTTGCTTGATTAGATATTCCACAAGTAAAATAACTAAAAACTTTCCCACACTTATTTACATCGAAACTTTGTATCCTAATACTGTTGCTTTTCACTTACTTTGAGTTTCAAACTTTCGCCAAACCCTGTTTTTTCACGAAGTTTGGTACATTTTTATGATATGTTTTGGTAATTTTCTGGATGGTCGGTTGAGCGGCGATTTCCCCTTGTTGCGTATCAAGAGGGATGTTCACAAACAGCATTGTAAGGGAAAAATGTTTTGCTAAATTAGGGCTGTTTGGTGCAGATACTTTCATACAAAAAAGGGATTACCCTGAATTAGACGGTATTTACGAGGAATTATTTCGGTCACGAAGCGTTAATTTTCTCATTAATTGCTTTGGGCATGTAAATAATAATAATAATAATATATCCTGGGATAACTCACACACGGTCATCCGATCCCAAACTAGGCAGAGCCTGTACTATGGCAACCAGACAACTGATAAACATACTTATATATTTCTAAATACATACATATTATAGACAAATTACACCCAGACACAGAACAAATGATCATGCTCATCACACAAAGATTTGTCCTGGGTGGGAATCGAACCCACGACCTCCGGTTTAGCAGTCAGGGTCACTAACCACTCGACCAACAGGCCAAATATATAATCTATTTAACTGCAATGCGTATGTTACAGCTTTTCAAACAGTTTTGTAACATTACTTCAATGATATTCTTCGTCCCATTTACGCGTAACATATCAAAAAGATAACCCGAACTTTACAACACATCAACCCAAAATAAGGCGATATTTAAAAACACATCCCAAAATTAAAATAACATTTATCATTCGACCATTTAGGAAACGATAGCATCAAATATCAAAAGGATGAATGAATGGGCCTACGGACACGCACAAAACCTATATATTCTAGTAGATACATACAACATATTTATATGTATGTTTCGTCCATGACACATACATCCGAGCGTCCGACCCCAGCATCCGATGTTGATACAGATTGTGGGCTATCACTGACGTCACGTTACATATCGAACGGCAAACAAGGATTTGTAAGGCTTGTGTGCGCCTACGAGTTGTTACCTTAAGATAAGAATGAGATATTTTTGTAAAGGATATCGAGAGCAATATTAAATATTATTAGAACTTCCTTCCACGTGCGGGGCACGGAAGATATGATGAAGTGTTTCATCATTTGTAGAATAGCAATACATTGGCTGTTTATTTTTCATTCTGTCACATTAAGCTGCAATTTAAGCTGTTGATTCTCGCTATCACTTATAATCTTTGGCACTCGTTACGGATAGTCAGAAGTCAGAAAATCTGACACCAGTCTTGTAAGAAGTAATATTCCTGATGTTCCCAGTTCCTCAGTTGTAGGGGACAGATTTGGCAGTTTGGAGTGGCAGCAGCCGACCCCATCAGAAAAAGCTAGGTAGGCAAATGATTGATTGTCATCAACCAATTGTTTTAAAAAATTGTTTACTACAATTGGAGGAGGGATGAGGAGGGTAACAAATTGCTTCTTTATGTTTTTTGACGATTCAATCATGAACACCGTTTTCCTTTTGACTGCTTGTTTTAATTGAAAGGAAGGCATGATTTTTCCATTAAGGAAAGCTTACCGTAAAAAAATAAAGTTGCTCTTATTCGCTTTGGTTTCGGAAAACCCACATAGCAACTGAATTAAGAAACTAAATAACAATGTGGAAAAACCTAGCACTAAACTTTTGTCGTCTGTACTTTCTAAACCTTAATTTGAACGAAGGAAGTTACTGACAAAGATTCTTTTAAAACTTTTGTTTGAACCGAATTCGACCATGTACACAAACTAGGTAATATATTTTTATCTAATGCTCATACTTTTAGTTCGTGAACTAGTGTTCGGGAAAGCGACACAACTTTTTTTTGAGCGGGCAACATTTCGTTCCGGATTAGTATTCTACGGCCGATGAAACTCGATCCTAAAATTTTGTGCCTCAAAAATAAAGCTCGATAACTGAGTTTTATTTTTTGCAAACAGAATTTTTAGGCTGAATTGTTGGGCTGTAATTTGGCTTGTTACGAAAAAAACATGGATTACGGTTTCGTGATTTGAATAATTAATTAAATGTTGTAAGTTTTTAAATTTAGAGTTCAGTGTTACGTTTTAATTAAAAATGTAAAAATCCTGACATTTGATTCCTACTGTTTCACTTTATCTTCCTTTTGTTTTTGCTCATTAATTTATAATACAGTTAACCAAATAATCTTCAAATGATACAATGCCTATAACTGCTACCCATATAACTTCAGTAAAGGTAAAATAGCAGCGAGAACTGTTGAAATCACGTGATCAATAAACTATTATCACGACGTAATGGGGCATGGGGACCGTCACCCGTCGCGGGAGCACAACGACGCGACGCGGCGACGGGGATATATCGGGTGTTTGGGGGCAGCCCATCCACCGCATTGAGTGACACACGATTTAGCAACTCACCTGACCTCAGCAAAATTGTTTTATTTAAAATTATGGAGATTTATTTCAAGTTTTCTTTTGAAAATACGGCGAAAACTCTCAATTACATTTAAATCGGCACCCAACTATGGAAAACACCTGAGTCCGATTTAAATTTCATTTGAACCTACGGACATTTATTTATTGAAAACTTAGTTTGTAGAAAAACTGCACAAAAAATACACTTCGTCCAATTTTTCTAAAGCAAACAAATTTTGTTAAACTAGACAGCGCTGAAATGGTTCAATCTATCGAGTCTCGAGCGAAGATAAAATTAAGAGTAAAAAGATACGGGAACAGGTGTTTATTTATATGTCCACTTCAGAGCGACATAATTCAATTCTATTTCTACGAAATAGAAAATATGATTGCTTAGTGACCATACATTTATCTATCGCTACAAAATAGAGTTTCAATAAACAGGAAAGCAGCCTTCAACTTTATAAGTCGCACTCATGATCATTTGTTCCCTCTGATCCATTTTAAATGTTGTGGAAACAGTTTGAATGGAAATCTTTTAAATCCTGCTATTTCAAACCGGAAAACGAACATAAAGATAAGTAAGAGCCATCTCTCTAAACTGTCTCCAAGCCCGCAGTATCGAGCATTGTAAAGGGGTTTTATTTTGAAACATTACTGAATCTGTACAATACTAAACGAGTAAAGAGAAAAGCTGGATTTGCTCCAACAGTACAGTAGAAACGAACAAATAATATATCAGCTAGTATTGGAGAATCGTGTAAAAAAGGATATAGCGCAATTGTTCGCGGTGCCGCTAAACCTTTTACATGAACACAACAAGTGTGCGAACGTGTGGAGGAATAGACTACAAAGGCTAGACCGGACGTTCCTTTAAACTTCGAGAAATATCTCAGTGCTACGAGTTGCTCCCAAGACAATACCCGGAGGAAATAGTTTTAAATAAGCTGCTACTAAAAGTACCTACTCCATTAAAAACTCAGTGCTGAATTAATATTCCTGGAATTTGCGATTTTGTTGCCGCCTCTCGGGATTGTTAGAATACACGGTATGTTTCTATTTATATAAGAACGTAGTCGGTAATCCCTGCGGTACGGATGGCGTTCGGCGCGAGACCGCATTTGGTTCAATTGCGCCATGTTTCCCCGATCCGTCACGCTGACACCTCGGCGTCACGTCGGAATGCCACATCCATCGCGGAACGTGGTCCAATCAGACTAACACAGCTGACTATATTATATGTTCCTCAGCGCATAGTGACGATATGCATCCGCATATTCCGTATGCTTCGTAAACAAACACATTTAACGCAATTTGTTGAGTGAAATGCGCGCAACAGCGCCGAAGTTTGCTCCTGACAAACAAGCATTTGGATACAAATGAACCGAGTGTGATTGTTATGCTTGATACACGAATTCCGCTTTCCCGATTCCATTTCCCCGGTTTCCACTCATTATTGCTAAATTCTCAGAATACAGAACCTAAATATAAGCTTATTTATTTATTCTCTAATTAGGTGAATTCAAAAATAATAAACCCTGGTTTGTTACACAAACTCTCCAGGGACAGCTAGTAAAAATATTTTACATTAAATATGAATTCCGTAGTCAACATAAATGAAACTAATTAAAGTGCAGTGAGACAGACGTAAATTGAATAGACATTCTGTGCGCGCGGTGACGAGGCGAGAAGTTAGCAGGAAAGGGACTCGCAGGTATTCAGAGCTAACTAAGCTCTTTACGCGTGTGTTTTGGGTGGAATTAGCAGTTGTATCAACATAAGCTCAGGTATAAGGCGATGGAATATAAGGAGAAATTGTGTCCGTAAATGAAAATGAGGTGGGATATGAAGGTATTTGTCTCGCGCGTGACAATGTCGCCGCGCAGTCGTTGCGTGGCCGGGCGTCTCTTGTTTATGTTAGTGCACTCAAATATGTGGTCGACTCATTTCTCCGGAACATGTCTTACGTGGATGAGCACGAAATTATTTAAATATTTCATATTTATTGGTTCATTTTCAGTTTTAAGTACTCAGTCATTCGTAAATATTCTTGCTTTCTTTTTTGGTCTGAATTCTTGAGAGCTTATCTCTGTAAAATTTGAGTTATGTTTTGAAAATCCACATTAACTTGCTCATATTTTGTAAAGCTATGAAGTTGCCTTTCAAGTTGAAAGCAATTATCACGTTTAAACAGATGACAGGCTTAAAGCCACCCAGTGGATTAAATTCATTATGATAAATAATACGGTTATAATTATCATCAATATTCAAAGCGTAGCGCGAACCAATCAATGATTCCCTGAGCCCTCATTCAGAATGTAGATTGTGTGTTGGAATCCCTCTAATCTGCCAAACCCAGAGCCGTTAGTTATGGTCCTTATCCGTACTAATGTACATAATTAATTGCACAATGCTATAAACATGTTGACATGTCTGACATACCTCTCCGTTTCAGATCAATATTTAACCTATATGGTTATGTTGAGATAATCGCTCCGAATTTATTTTCTACATAATTATTGTATTTACAGCTAACTATGTCTTTGACATTAAAGTGTTAATCGCCGTTCTCTGTATAAGGCAATTGATAATTATCAGTTCCAATCATTCCAAATGTCAGCCGAAAACAGGGTCTTCGAATGTCTTCGATACAATACGTGTAATTCCGATCGCGCCTTTCTTCACGTCTTCATAATTATCTCATGTCATCGTGATAATTACTGGCCATCTCGCAGATAAGTGTGCAATCACGACTCACGCAATAATAAGGAGGAAAAAAGACCAACGCCCGTTTAACTTAATTACATAAAAAGTTACACAGTACAAGCAACAAAAACAGTGACTAGATAGTTACACCGAGGAGCTTTTTGTTAATTAACAGGTTCAAAGAACTCTTCTAAGTCAGAAGATACTTTACTGCAATTAGGGTTACCTGCTCAATTTGAGTTCACTTAGCATGCAGGGCTGCTGCGATACTCATTTGAATGTAAATTAGAGCAGAATATTGTTCCCTAGTCCATTAACAGCAGGCTTTAACTTTTGGTGGACGGTAAGAGTTTCTTACAAATTATGAATGGTGGGTTCCGCGTTGGCTCGTGGTTAACAAACAACGATTAGCTTTAAATGGCTACTTTGTTCTTAACCGTGGTTAAGAGAGCCATTAAAATGTTCCACTTCAAAATATTCTCTGAAGACGAGAACTTAAATTAAATAAGAAGTTGTCCCTATAGGTACATAGCAAAGTAAAGTTTATGTTCGATGTAAATTATTTTTCCGGTTTTAGGTGTCAAGTTCGCAAAGTTTAAGACACAACTTTGTGGCATCCCTAATAACACAAAGGAAGATAATCCTGACAGTGTCTTTTGATCATTATTCCCAAAGTCTTTAATGAAGCCCGTAGAAATAACGAGTTAATGAAGTTTCAGTGCATTAGCGACTAAGTTTAATAACGTGAACACCTCAACTCGCGCCGTGGCTTCAGACGCCGCAAACCACCGACCCCTTATAGAATTTAAACTTTAGATTATCAATTTAACATCTGAACTGTTTTCATTTAAATCATTAGAAAGTTAAATAAGCATTTTATTTATAGATGAATGTAATTGCTTTCTAAGAAAGTGTTCAATTGACTTTCCTTTCCACTAAATTGATTTTGGAAGTTCCTTTTGAAGTAAATTGTGATAATTGAAGAGAATAATTTCTCTTCTAAGTGAAGTAGCAGTTTATTTTGCCGCCGCTGTAAAGTTTTTAAGTTGTCATACGTTATTTGGTTATCTATTATTAACTTCTAGTTATTATAATGTTTGATCAGCGTAACTATTCGTTGGAAGCTTTCCCTTTAGGCATTATATAATATTACTTCTAACAAAGTGTACATCGTGTATGCAATCTATCACGCATTTGCAAACACCATTATCAGGATAATACTCACATAACTACCTATTATACGAACACCATACCTATAACGTAACCCCAAATATGTCAACGGAAATGAAAAATTGCTAGGTATATATTAAAAGACACGCAGACTAAACATACTCGAGAATAATACGGTTTTGTTCTATTTTCTCTACTTAGGACGGGAGAAAATAAAACAAAAATAAACGACTTCTGTCGTGGCTCTAACCTCACTTTGAGGACTTGGGTGTTATTTATACACGAAAATACGAGTATGGGGTCCTTTATTATCTGGGGTTGTCGTATGATGTGATGTTATCTCGGGATTCCACACTCCTTCATGGATCCTTAAATCCTTACTAAGTTTTCCTATTGTCAGATATCAGTATCAGTGTTACCAGCCCACTGACTTTCCAAAGCTTTACCTATCCATAGATATTGAAACTCCTTTCGCTTTTACTGCCAAGCTTTATTTTGTATCAACTTACTTTTTATTCGAATTTGAAATTGGAAGCCAAAGTTAGTTTTGGAAACAATCACATTAAAACTTTCTTTGTGAAACTGAAAGTGGCAATCAGTTGAGTAAGTTTTAAACATTCCAGTCTGAACGGTATTGAAACCACTGAGTGTCGTTTTAAAATATTGTGGGTACCTAGTTTAATTGAAATAAACTTTAAAGACTTATGTCAAGTATGTATTTTAATAACAATTCAACTCGCACTGCCGTCAATACATGATACTGGCAGAATATTCGACAATCGACATCGGCTCAGCTACCGATGAGAAAAAAAATCCAAATATAAAATCTTTTCCTGATCTATATCTGACAATCAATGCTAAACATAAAAAGCTTCGTCTAGGCAATACAAATAGTAAATGTTAAATAGCTAGATTCTCGGTAGACATACAAGATGCGTAGGAGTCGCCAGCGAGTATTTGTCTTCCGGAGGCGTGGCCTGCCCCGCCCGTCATTCAAATAACACCCATTGTGCACTTTTATAGGAGCAATCTTCAAGTTGTTATTTTGAGAGCTTCCTACGTCTGATACTGTATAAAATACATCGCTGAACATTAGACGAACACAAAAAGGGCGGTTAAAGTTTGAAGACTGGTTCACATTTTTAGAGCATCTAAACAGAATTTGTTGGTCTTAAATATGTGCACTCATTTTTTAAGTTACTTTGGTAGGTGTATAAACTATACCTTTCATAAAGAGTTTCCCATTTTATTGTGCCCCTTTTGTTTTCCAACAATATCTCGTTCTACAGAAAACTGCATTCAAAATTTTGCTCCAAAAATTACATTCATGTTTTGCGTGACAAATTGCAGCTAGATCAGCATAAAATACATTAAAAAACTAGTACGATAACATTAAACAAGCGTAAAATCCGGTGCCACAATGTAGCCGAGCATAAATTATGGCGGGCAAGCTAACCCAACAGTCTGTGAACGCCATATGGAACGATAAAATACGCATATTTATTTTTAACGTGCAATTGCAGACGAACTTATAAATAGCTAAATATTTCGGAAGCGGCATCGTAATTTGCATTGGACTGTAAAATGTAGGTAAAGTTTGAGTCGTAAAGAACATACGGCGCAATTTGCTTCCGTAGCATGTGCAGTCGCACATACGTTGCAGATGCCATATTAATGCCATATTTTATGAAAACTAAGTTTTAATCATAAGAATCATAAACGAAGTTTGTGATTGCAGCAGAACCAACACACTTACATATTCTTAAAAAAGTCTCACATGATTAGTTTACATAAATCAGTAAAACTAAAAATATGGTATTTTTATTCAAATCTATAGAGAATTTGAATTTAGAATCTGCTTTTTAGCCTTATTCTAATCATAATTGTTAGAATTTGATGTGAAACATCTATAGCCGCAGGTAAAACCTGATTGTTGGCGTGGCGACGCATGCCGTGGCGACGCGTCGCCACGCTATACGTTGGTATAGGTATATTATATAGGTCTACTATTATACAGTCTATATTTATGTTTTTCATTATGCCATTTAAGTTCCTGTCATAATCTGTTATTTTAAGCATATTACTTGTACTACATATGAAAACACAACAGCATGCGGGCACCGCACAACAACAACCTCAATTTAAACTAATCCCAAAACGTAAACACTCGTTGAAACGCCTCGTAACGTTAGTTCATATTCATAACAGGGTTGAATGGTACAATAAACCTTAGAATATATTAGCAACTAATTCTGAAGCGAGAATATTACTATAAAGCGCACGTTTATACCGCAAAGGGCTAAACACCGTGAGTAAAATAAGAGACACGGTTTTACCACGGAATCAGCCAACTGAAAGTGTTCTAGTAAACTTTGGATTTAACTACTGTACGGAGTAAGTTTACTAACGTGAGTGCTCATAATTGTGTTTGGTAAGTTCGCGGAAACTCATAAACTTTAAACTGTTTTGGACAGTTTTCAGATATCCGTGTGTGCCTGGTGCTGGTCCTAAACCAAGGGCTTTTAGGGAAAAACTTTTTAGTTGAACAAAAGAACTTGCAAAGCTTTCTGAACGTTTAACAATTGTCTTTTATGACAGCTGTCAACTATGTTTCGCTTGACGTGTCTTTAAAAGAAAACTTAAAGAAAAGTGTTAGCCATACACGAAACTGACCTACAGGAAATCTACAGGGTGTATCGGTAAGGTGTAGTCATATTTAAAAATATGCTTCTACCCATGAAACTGAACAACATTCTTCAAGGAAGTGTATTCCCAAAAAAGTTTAATCTCCATACAGACTTTTCATCACCTTTTTTTTTCATTTCGGGGGGAAACCTTCAAAAGGCGCCTGGATTTTTGGGGAAAAATACCAGGGAGTGTGGGATTTTTACCTCACTTAAACCACCCCGGTGATCACCATCAGCATCTGATAAAAATTACATCAAGTCCATATTTTTTCGCCTTTCTTGAAGATAGTTGTCCAACTCCATGGGCAGAAGCAGTTTTTAAAATATGACTGCACCTTATCGTTACCTACTTTTTGTATATTTTAAAAACCTTCTATTTATGATTAGCGGTTCGGAAGTAGATACGAGACGCAAGTTTTCCTCGTAAAAGAACTCACACCGGTGTTTTAGTGCTCCTAGCATTTATGGTAGAAAAATACATTTCAGAATACCTACTATCTGCATATTTTTGTCTACCGTGCTAAAATAGACTCGTAAACTCACAATCAAAAGGGCGTAGAAGTTCAGGGATGTTATTCAGTATTATTGAAGTGAATAACTCACCATGTTGGGACTATCGTGGTGTGTCGCTATGTGACATAAACGTTTGATAGAACATATAAACGGGTTTTATGACGTTAATTCCGTTTTTAGATGTTGTTCACAGTGCGTAATTTAGGGAAATAGGGTCATCTTGGCATTTATGAGTATATTATGAAAGTTAAATAATGGACAAATAAGGTCTTATGCAAAAAGTATTTAGGTGTGATCATCATCATCTACACAGTCTTAAAGAGTTCACGGGACCCCTTCCATGGGTCACCGGCTTAGTTTAGTAAGGTAAAAATGCCACACTCCCTGGTGTCATCCCCAAAACTCCAGGCGCCTGAAGAATATTCTCACGGCCACAAAAAAACAAATGACAAATAATAATCTGCTGCTAAGTCTTAATCTTGTTACTTTAAATCCATGGTTCGCCTTTCCATAACTATTCATCACAGTTATCCATGAATTATGCTAATTATAAACACTCCCAAACACAATAGCCCTGTTGATCACAATAAAAGTCCACCATATAGGATTTAATCAGCACTAACGACGGTTCAGAATGTGCACATCGTTTCCCAGCTTAACCTCAAAACCATGGATTATGCTGTTATAGCTACTCAATTTCAGTCCAACAATGTGACCTTTCAAGTAACCGTAACCTTAAACCTTCAAATAAAGCACATAAGGTAAGGTTTACCTTTAGTGTTCCATGTTAAAATTAGGGTTCCAAACGACCTTCAGCTGGCTAGTCGAAGAAATAAAACAAAAGTAAGGCGATCACCTTAATTTGGACTTGCCCACATAGCAACAACGGCCTTTTCTGAAAGCTTCCCCAAATTATCCGCACTGAGCCAACCCTTTACAACCAAAATAAAATTCTTACATACACTTACATACGAAATAAAATTCTAACCCTCCTTTGGCTTCATCGTAATCCAACAACAAAGATAAACGGTTATGAATGACGTCATAATGCTGCCCGCGTTATGCAAATGTCTTGGATTACATTGTCATTTTCCTCGAGATGGCTTTCTGGTGCGGAACTGCAATTTAACTTATACGTATAACTAAAGCGTTCGTGAAAGTTGATGAGTTAGGTACAAACGTTGATCAATATGAACGTAAATAAGACTTGCTTTTTATTGAAATAACTTAATTAATTTCACACTTAAGTAAAATGTTTTTCAAAGTTTCAACTGACATTTTGAAGACTATTATTTTGATCCATTCTGTAGTGAATAATTGGCTAGATATTGGAGGTACCTAAGTAAATGTTTATGAAAGCCATAATACGACAAAGTAACTCTGTATGTATAATTATTTATTTATGAAAGCAGTTATAAAGTTATCGGCCAGTAATTCGACACTAAACCGACTATCCCTATCGCTTACTGCGTGAGTCGGCTTTAATAAACATAAATCCTGGTCGTAACACGCAATATTAGATATTTTAGCGATTTCAGACGCTCATTAATGCGCAAACGCACCAGGAACGTTATTACTGAGCTTTATCTGTTTTACGTCCGGAAACGATTTTAATTATGTCACATGATGACATTATTTCTAGGAATACGCTACTTTCAGGAGGTATTTCAAATAATTAGGACTTCTGAATAGTTTATCAGTAAGATACATGTTGGAAATAAGATATTTTTGAAACTACCATTAGACATCATTTTTGCGCTCTTTAAAAACTATACCTCCTAGTGGACCCTTGATGTGTTCGTCGTCTGTCGGACTGTGGATGATGACGATGGTGAATATCGGACAATCAAAAAGCGCCGTATTTTAAAGTGTTATTGGTTCGGTCGAAATTAATGCAACTATTTCACTCGAATAATATTTCAAAAACTAAAACAAAGACTTCACACCAATACTCAAATGACATCACCAAATTTCGACACTCTTCTGAAATTGAAAGAATATTGGATTGTGTCGACAAAGGATTTTAGAAAAATTGGATTACTCGCTCATCCGTGAGCTATCGCACTAACAAACATAGTTTTCCAATACAAACTAGTCTTTGTTAGCCTAACAGGGTAAAAATGAAAACATCACGGTTCCAACATCTAATAAGTTTGTTAAGAACTCGCTAACCCAATGTTGTGCCCGCGTCTCTAACTTTTTCTTTACGAAACTCTTTTCATGGTGCAGAAAAACTTTCCGCACGACGAGCGTTCGGGGAAAAATCGTCGAGCAAAAAGAGTCCACGTACAACGACAGAAGTGTCCCAGTTTTATCATAAAAAGCTATACTTCATCAAGACGGTTCACAAGTGGAATACCTCTTGTTCTTGTTAATCGGCGGTCCCATTAGGGAACGTCTTACTTGAGGACAGAATGGCGTCCACAAATCATAGAAACTATTAAGGTTAACGAGGCAAGCATTTGAATGAAGCATAGTGGGTAATTATTAAAGAGGGTTACGGAAAAAACTAAGCGTACATTGGCATGCGTGACGTCACCACGGCGCCGTCCCCGGCTTGAATAATAGCTTCAATAAATTAACCTTGCAACCAGATGTCTTGGAGCGACCTGCAGGCTACAGATTAATAGTTACAACACTATATACAAACTCATAGATGATTAATAAATCTGTGAGCTTTATACTGAACTCTATCAACACATTATGCAAAACGAATACGTCAGTGACTCATTCCTTAATCAACAACTATCATAAAATATTTGCGTCTGCAAGCTTGCTGCACTCTTTGCGTTTAATTACTGAACAATTTCGCCTGCAATAAATGTCCGAAATTATTATTCAAATATTTAAACAGTAAATTAACTTGTTATGTACCGTTAAACAACACGAAATGCAAACGACATTTATAATTATTCCTTTAAGAACGAATTCCGCAGCTGTGGAATATTTAAATAAGCTCTTAAAGAATGCTTCCGTGCGATGAGTATTCATAGAATACGGCGCGAATGAAATTGCTTTTACATTTAGTGTTGTACCTACAGGAGCATCTGTTACCTATTTAGTTATTTCCTAGTTAGGAACGAACCCATTTCCTGCTTCTCATAACATCTTGATATAAATCCTTCTTGGATGCACTCGTGAGCTTTCATTTCTCTGGGAGGACAGCACTCGCTCTTTTATTCATTTTCTTGTTACATGTCGTGTGCGTCCAATATTCAAAGGGACTATGCCATTTTCGTGTCATATTACTAGAAACTGGCATTAGAGGATTTAAGTCAACTTACCTAGTGCAAATTGTAGTATCTATCTGCACTTGTTACCGATCTTAGCAATAAAATAATATATCAGCAGTCAAATGACTAATTCGAATTGGCAATGCTCCCGTTGACGCGTCTAATACAAGTCAGAATCTGAGCATACAGTTTGCATACATTTGAAGAACTATTGGGCAAGCTAGAACAGCTGATGCCAACGAAAATGTATTCATGAATCGGTCCGCAGAGTTTAGCATTGCGATGAGCTGCGGCCCGCTCAGCTGATGTGTACTCCCCTTAAAAATGCCTTCTCATACCGACAGCGGGTCGGAAGTGTGCAATATTGAAATACCTACTGCATTGTGCTCATTTTTTATGCATTATTTACGGAACCATGGAACCCTTTATAGTAAGAACCACATACGACGTTAAGAAGACGTAGTCCGGACAAGTTAGCCCATTTTCAACCGACTTCCAAAAGAAGGAGGTTATCAATTCGACTGTATGTTTTTTTTTTCTTTTTTTTTTTGTATGTTTGTTATGCGATCATTCCTTCAATTATGAATGGATTTTGATGATTCTTTTTTTATTCGAAAACCTATACTCCTGAGGCAGTCCTATTGGCACCAAGTCAGAATCTGATAATGGGATCCTAGGGAAATCGAGGGCAACCCTCGAATTTTAAAGGCACATACAATGTTTTTCATATACTTTCTAACGCAATTCAGATAATTGTGCCTAGTAATCAACATCTCATCTTGCTGAGCTGATGATGGAAGGTATAAGTGAGGATCTGATGTTGGGATCCCAGGACATATGTTTGATCAGCGATATTTTCTCCAATTGTCAACCTTTTTGGATGATTCTTTTTTTGTTTGGAGAGAAGAGAATTTTTCCAAACTGGCTTCATTTCAATTTGGTGAAGATATGATGAAGGATTTCGGAGGTAGGCAACAGAACTCTTCAATAAATGATAACAAATCTCCCGGGATTGCTGAAATTGCATGTCTGTTTATTGATTACACCAGTTCATAACATAACATCACGCCAGTACGCTCTGAAGTGGTACACAAATGCAAACAAGTCAACCTAAATGAACATGTTTTTGGGATTATCTATTCGGGCATATCTTTATTGTTCATTAACCGATCATGATGATTCTTTTTGCATTGGGTTTAGTTATAGCTATATTGTATTTGCAATGTACTGTGAACTTCAAAGATAAACCAGTGACCTCTTCACCTTAAAATCAATAAAAAGTAGTACCAAAGCAAAGTGGATATTTAACTAAGAGCTGGTTTGGACTTGGACTGCGAAGGCACACAAAGAAATTCCTTAACGGCAAATATTACAACCACTCATTATGGGAATAAAGTCACTTAGTTGTGGGGTCTCACCACTAAAAAGTGGAAAATAAAAAACTTTTTTAGAAAAAAAAAACCGACTTCCAAATAAAAACACTACGAAATATAAAATAACTTTAATTTCGGAAGTCAGTGTCAAAACAAGAAAACTCAACCAAAAACAACGACTGACTTTGGTTTTAACTGAAGTGGTTTTTTTTTATTGGGGTAAGGTTACAATAATTCGCATAGAGGTGAAAATTTGTACTAATGTTCGGAACGGACATCATTAATGAAAATTGAGATGTCCCCATCGATCCGACAAAAAATTACCATTTGGCTGAAAAACGCATATTTGCTTTTGACCTTGAATTTTTTTTTTTTGCTAATATTGGATCGATGGGGACTCTTCACATTTAATTTATTCATTATAAATGAAATAACTTGACCGGGATAACGTGTGATTTTTTTAATTTGAACATTTTAAAGTTTATTCAGTAATAATAACTATATCAACTAATTTTTAATAACAGTTGCGAGCTGGAATGTATTCTTTGAACAATTAACGTACAAAATTGAATCAACAAAAATGGTTAACGAGGAAACGTTTTAAAGTATAGATATATTGTGTTTCTTTACGTATTAGACTATTAGCAGTTGATTACATGTCAATTTCCGTGTCGCTGCACCAACTAATGGTACTTACTTGGTGCGGTTACGATCACACTCAAACACACAATCGCCTCGCGGGGCGCAGCACATTCAATGCAAATTATACTCTAGCCAACAACCAAGCCTACTCCGCCCCGGCACGTACAACCATCATACATTAGGTAGGTACATATACGTGATAAAATAAACGCCACATCTAACACAGTCCGTCATATACAAAAGATCGCAACATACGTAACTCAAACTGAAAAATCCGATTCCAAAGCAACTGTGAATAACTCGTACGTTAAAGAACATTCTAAATAATAAAACACCCCTTTTTCTGCTTCATAAAGTGTTTGACGGCAAACAGGTTCCTCCTTACGTTTTTCATTTTAATCTAAAGGCAAAACCCACTGACTCATTCATCACGGTATCTCACCAACCGGCTGGAATTTCGCACAGAAACGCCCTCTTTTGGGACGCAAGGGATAACATGGGATTTCACAAAATTCAACAGCGATCAAACATCTTGGGGAAAGGCTACGTTAAAGGCCGGGGCTATTTTTAACACATTTATGTTTATCTTTCTAACCAAATGCACAACTCCCTCATCTCTAAAGAAGATAACGCACAATCAACTTACCAGCATAATGATACAACAAACGTGCTCTAATGATACAATATAATAATCTTAGTGTTTCTTTCTTTACAGATATGTCGGAAGCAGCCGTGGCATCTGATAATCATCTCTAAACAAAACCACAGAGGATGCCGAAAAGCGAGCGGACGCTTTAAAATGTGTGTGTGAATGTGTTTGTTAAAGCGGCACTGAACAATAAGATCGTAAAAAAGTATGTTAAAGACAAAAACTAGTAGTGTGGGACGGAAGAGTGCACAGTGAGTACTAGTGGATAGAGCATGCAACAGCCGGGCGCGGCTAGAGCGATAGAGCGGCTGTGAGGGATGCGGAGGCGTGGCGTGTGACGCGCGGGCAGCGAGCGGCTCCGCGGCGGAACCGCAGCGGATGCGGCGCGCCAGCGTGTACAGTGTGAGCGAGGGCCTGGAGCGGTGCGCCTGTGCTAGGTACAAAACACACGAACCTGCTTTTATTTTAATATTTACTTGCTTATACAAACATACTTGCATCCCGTGGGTTTTATTTTGTGAAACTCGTTCGTCTAAGGGTGTTATAGAGACATGCGGATTTGGCCCGCACGCTTCTAATAAAACATAATATATGAAAGGTGAGGTAACACATGGAGGATGCAGTAGTTAGCTTTATTGTATATTGTGTATTATGTGTTTAAAGTTAACTATTGCATCCCTGCATTTTTTTTTTCTGAAGTTGTCTGTCACTGGTCAGTGGTGTTTTATTTGCTTACAGACCCGTACCACCCACACAAAACCACAATTACACGCTCATTGCACAGTGCTTGAGACATTAAGATAACAGTTACAATAAAATATCTTTTGGTCGACGTTAAAGAGCACAGGAGACCTAAATACAGACATTTTCTCTGCTGTACTATCTTTTAACACTGCACCAACAGAGGATTGCCAAGATCTATAGTCATTGAAATTCACGAGACTGAGATATCGAATTCCGGGTCAACAAATCAATTTTAATCTCTGAAAGAACCCATCTGCTTTGAGGGAGCCAATTTCTGGCTGATTGTTTACCCGAATATATAATTATGTACATATTTCATGATACACATTTTCACTTTCCAACGTTGTCACAATATACGAATAATTTCGGTACATCATACAACACTCCCACATTTGCATCTGAAGCGGGCGGTATTTATTTTAATGTACCTTTCGTAATACACCGCGGCATACGCATTTAAACACATTACAATTAAATGTGCTACCATTAAATGCTCTTCATTGTAAGATAACGAATTGACTTCTCGTTTTATCGTATCAGATCACATCGTTGGAAGTTCAACGAACTTTTAATGAAGGCGCGTTTACGCTAGCTCGATTACTCGCCTAGTTCTGAAAATGTACAAGCATAGTTATTTACAGGTGGTGCTTTAAGTAAGTGGTCTATATGCTTGAGAGCTGGGCTAGTCTATTTCCATTACCCCAAAATTATTGAGCTAGTAACTCTACCAATGTAATCACGCCTTAAAGGTGCTTTAGTTTTGTGGCTAGTCTTTATTAAGCCATACAGCGCAACATATAAGGTCTTATCTCGCTTGCTTCATTCAACTGCACGCTGTTCTCCGTATCTTAATTGTCAGGTTAACCGGGATTCCTGGCGAATGCTCTAATTATCCGGTTCGGACGTGTTTTAAAATTATTTAACGTTTAATCTCACTTCAGTTGGTAACGATTCATTAAAATAAGAGCACGTTTTATCAATGGCGTCTGCGCTGTTGAAACTACCGTCGATACAGGCTACATGGAAGTGGTGGCCATTTAAAAGGTTTTTGTAAACGGTTCGGGTAAAGTGTTCAAAGCTATAAATATGATGTTTTATTTGTGCGGTTAGTTTGTTTTTATTTACGTAGGTATAATAAAAGTAATTTGTAAATTCATTGAAGATACACGAGTCAGCATTTATTGTTATATACCTATCAGTATCAATTATTTTTTTTAGGTAAGTAACCAAAGATATTGTATTTTTGCTTTTCACTGTCGTAATCTCTTACCCTTATCAGATACTTACGTAATACCTATCCACTATTGTTATAAGGAAAACGAACAAATCACAATAATAGGTAGATTATAACTTCTTATTCCTGGTTTTAGTTCTCACGCATTTCACCATTCTGAAAGCCAATTTTGAGGTTTATCTACAACGTACTATACATTTCCTTTGACAGGTTACCTACCTGACTTAACTTTGTTAATACCTTTCAGAAAACAAAATAAATATCACCAAAATCAATATTCGAAACTATTTGCAGTAAATCACAGCCTGGTGAGGTTTTCAACTTTAAATATACTGATGACAACTGAAAATAAACCATCAACGAGCTTCCCTGACAGTGCGTAATTTAATTTCGTCATTTCGCATCCATTTCGAGGCATCATCGCCCTATCCATCTATGTAGATATGGGACGCCATTTTCCTTTTTATTTCCATGAGTGATGTTGGCGTAAATTTCTGAAAATATTATTATGGATAAACTCGACGTGTGACGTTTTCTGTGGTCGCCAGTGTGTGAGGAAAATTCTTAAGTTTCCCGGTTCCGTACGTGCGTGGCAAACTTTATACTTTGTATGAGTGTAATGCGGTTTCCGCTTGTGACCTCTTTTTTATGTAAGCTCTAGGTATAACTATTGAGATCGATTTTATATAAACTAATATTACAAAGAGATAAAGATGTTTGTTTATTTGTAACAGGTAGCATATGGAAGGTCTGATCAAAATGCAAAAAATATTTCAATGATGGAAATCTAGACTATCGCGGAGCACCATAATTCAAAGCCACGGTAGAGCACCCCGGAAAATGCTAGTATTAAACAATTCGCTTTGAAAAAGCATTGGAATTGTATTAAGACCGTCTCTCTCAGAAGAGAAGAATTGTATAATCGAATAAGCAGTCAAATGTAAACAAGAACAACTTGTGACCAACTTTATTCAGTCAGAATTCCGACTTATTGTTGTTTATGTAACATTGATTAAAGATTATAATGTTGTTATAAAGATTACAAAGGTAATTCAATGCAAATTGTGAATTCAAATTAATTTAATTAACATTCCGAGCATGGCGACCAACGAGCTAAATTAAAGGCGAAAACAGAGTTTCCTGCTTCATTTGAAGAGATTTTTCCTATGTAGCTGGTTTTTATTTTGTATCTATTGTATTCACGAATCAACGAAAGCCTACTAACGATGCAGCAATCATAAAAATAACGAAGTGTCGCTCTTCAAAGTGTTGATTGGTCAAGTACGTTTTCGATAGATTTTTTGTTAAAGTGTATAATCGCTGAAATGTTTTCTGTCGATCTCCAATTAAATTAATGAAGAGCACTTTATTTTAATAATTGGATTTTTAATCAATAATTACATTATTAATTAGGATATCGTATGTCGTAACTTTAAGGTTCAAAAGGTCCACGTACCGAGCCAGTGGAGGTTCGTGTGTTCAGGTTCAATTTATGGTATCTGTCCCGAACTAAATGGTTAATCGCTTCTCTTTTTTTTTATTCGACTGTTTGTAATTATTTCATATTATTTCATAACACTGCCGCATTTATAAGGTTATTAAGAGTTGTTATTTATTTGTAACAAGAGACCGTCCGACTTTGCCCGTGCAAAGCCGGACTTCAAACTTATATAGACAACCTTGCCTCGTTTATCGCTCTTTCTATTAATAAACATCGTATCAAAATCAATTGCGTGGTTTAGCAGAAGTAAGTGAAGAAACAGCTAGAGGCAGATAGCTTTAGGGATCTACAAAATGATGAATGTTGCGAGTTTAACTCCTTTGTGAGCCACGTTTGTCTATTCGAGGGGTAGGATTTAACCCGTGACGCCAATCATCCTTTACTAAGGTTCTCAAGATTCTATGATTCCTGGAAACAGAACAACATGTATGAAACAGTGTTACGTTTCGTGGCGGGTAAGTTAGTGTGGTAACCGCGAGAGGGTGAAGTTTCACCTTCAGATGTTTTATGTCATGTTGTACAAAGCAAAGTTAAATTCTCGTCTCAACATCCTTCATAAATCCTTTCACAGATATTTTCTGCTGCTGGGGTTTGCTGTTCTTTAAAATTTTACTGTGGGTAGTCAGCTTCGTTACTCAAGTTAGTCTTCTTATTTTCAGCTTCCTTCATCAATAGCCTGATTGCCTTATAAACTTGGCGGTGTAGCTACTTTCTTATTTGTACTTCTCATGGAAAATTTAACTACACTACGTAAATAAAAAAGTAACACCAGCTTGTTGTTGTTCCACTGTAGATTAATGGCTTTTTTTTTTCATTTAACTCATACAGTTAAAACACGATTTTACATCATATCATAGTTGTATTACATTATATACCTAAGTCCAAACAATCTAGTCATAGTGCCATTCTGTCAGCAAATGCGTTTATCCAAATGCCAAAATGTAAGAATTTGCCCATGTGATTGATGTGGATTGATCATGTGACATTTCGGGAACGTCCCATACATTTTAGACGTTTTGAAAATCGCCTTCGCCACATGACTGCTGACAGAAAGTCACTTGTCGAGAGCCTCAGGTTTCCTCACAATGTTTCTTCTTTGCTATGTCCGCCAGGTAGCGCGGGCGCGGGTGCGGGTGCGGGTGCGGGTACCATGGCCGGCTGATGGAGCCGGGCTGGTGGTCGCCCTCGCCGTCGGCCTCGCCGCCGCCGCCGCCCCGCGCCCCGCCGCCGCGCTGCCGCTGCCGACAACCCTTTTCCACTAGCTACACCTGCTTGCCGCACTATGGTATGTATATTCATGGAGCCGAGCTGGGGGTCGCCCTCGAACGCCACGAATTTACTAGTTAAAGGTACTGCCAGGGCTATTACTAACCAATCAGACATCGTTGGTAATCATTTTGCATGGTATCGATTAAGGCAAACGTAAACCTGAATCAATAAGCAGGCGGCGCGACATTTTATCCACTTGTTTAATTGTCTTGGCTGAACAAGAGTTCGCTGTCTGATGAGTTAGTGAATTTAGAAATGCTAAATTCATTAACTCATCAAACAACCCTCTCAAATAACAGGTAGGTATGGCCTATTGTCATCACGATGACGAGAACGTGAGTGTCCCATCACTATCCCTCGGGACCAAGGGGCCTCTCGAGCCATCACGGGCAGGTGAAATTAACCTTTGAACTTCTGAAGAAGCAATATGTTGTCCGATTTCCTGTGCCTCAGTCCACCCCATTAAATACCTTTATGTTTATAAGAACATTTATTAAAGTTACCGGCCTAAAAACGTCTCTTCCGCGCAAATAAATCTTGAATCTCTTTGTAAAGATTCACAATCTCCGCGGTCTCAGCCAGGCGAGGAAAAACACATGGTGACGGCTACACGGTGAAAAACGCTGCACGAATTTATTTCTCGACAACAACGGTCAACACAATTTTATTCTAACGAATGTATGGTTCCTCCTCCGGATGCGAAGCACTTAGCCGCTCGGCTGCTTCCATGCGATCCCTACATTTAAGAGATCCTTTTCGAGTTGTTTTGTCTCCTAAAAAGATTTATGTTGAATAAAAATATAGCAGAATCGACTCAGTTAAACTTACGTAATATTTACAGTTCTCTTTCGCACGTACGTTTGCCGTATAATCAGTTTTAGCGATTCGGAGCACACAATCTAATTCCTTTGGGTAACGATAATTGAATAACTTTTGTCTGCCAATCATTGAAGCTCTTTTGTGAGATTCTGAACTAATTCAAAGGGAAATAATAAAACAAAAGAACAATTTGTAGATGTTGTCTTAAGTTTATTCCATCAGAACGCTTCTTTTATCGAATTATTTTCCTTTTAACTTACTTTTTAAGATCTGAGGAACAGTACCTTTTCTGATAAGGGGGTGTCAAATGGCTTGCTCCGAGTCGTAAAATAAGTATAAAGACTGTGTTCAACAATATCAGTATTATCGAATTTCGCCTTTATGTTTAATATTAGCTTAACAATTGGTTACACTCGCCTTTACTAACCTCCGGCAATTTGTATCGAGTTCACGTAAACCGAAATTGTTAAGAGGTATAACGCCATATAAAAATACGGAAATGACTGCCATATAGTGTTACGTATTGTTTTATTTCCTTTTTATGTGGAACGTTCTGTGCAAATAAAAGTATTGGAATAAAGCTATGAACTTTTGGATTCCTTCTGAGCTAAATGAGCCGGAAAATGCTCAATCATCCTTGATGTTAAGAAGCTTATTTGACTCCATACCTAAAAGTGAAAGCACAAATCACTGAAAATAAAGTCAAGAACGTTGAAAAAAACGACAACCCAATATAACCCAAATCACTCCAACCCTTTTTCGTGCAGATGTCATGTAACAGCATTCGGTTGCTGAAGATGCATTCAAAACATGAACAAGCTTAGTAAATTTATACAATATCTAACATACTGTTGTAACTATGTGTGTACCTATGGTAGGCGCCTAATTGTAGAAGTGGTCATTGACCTGCCTATATTTTTAAACATTCTTAATTTAAAACACAGAAACATGGTGATTAATGAAAAACTTATCTGGCGCCTACCATATGAGTCTTTACAATTAAAGTTTCTGATTCTGAATCTGACTCTCTATCGTGAACGCAGATGGATGGCCAGATGGCGAGGAAGAGTCCTCGGGCGGTGCGCTGCGAGAGCGCGAGCTGCGGTCCCTACACCGCACTGTGCCCGCGCTACGCCGCCGCGAGCTGGACACGCGCGCCATCAAGCACCACTTCTACCCCGAGGGAGGCTGGGGGTGAGTAGCCACCACAATACTCCTGAGCTCACCGCACCGCGTCCGAACTGCGCCGCCGCAAGCTGGACACGCGCGCCATCAAGCACCTTCTACCCCGAGGGAGGCTGGGGGTAAGTAGCCACCACATGTACTGTGCAATTATATTCTTGATGAGCCCACTTTTGACCTCGATCTCTATTCTCGCCTGACCGTATGCGATGGAACGAGCGAGCCCAGAAGATGTCTGATCACTCTTGCTTTGGTGGCTGATGGGTCATAGGTGGTAGATTGACTGTGTGCATAGTAAGTAGTCGGTGTAATATACTTACAGAATACCAAGAACAGTGCAAGTGGTACCATGAAGTCCGTCTGGTAGTCCGGTAGCGAAAGGGAGATGGTGGAACTAATCCAATTTCCTTTAGTTAATAATATCTACTGTTTTTAGAAACATAACATCATCACAGCTAGGTATTTCTCCGAAGGAAAAGGCACAGGTGTAACCACGGTACATCCACATTTAGCGTTGTTTATCGAAATATTAACAGTAATACACAAGTCGCCGACTGTTCTGAATTAAATGCAAACATATTTAAATTCTCCCTCATAAAGGTGCAACGGAAAATATCAGTAGCAATTCCTCAACAACACCAACTACTATTTACCCAGTAAGCAGCTTATTAGCATCATAAACTAAAACAGCTGAAAGTTAACGTTGATAATGCTCCCGAGCACTCTCCATTGGCTTTAGTTAGGTTATGCGAAAGTTGGACTGTCCGGCTAGTGGTCAACTTCATAAACTTCAGTTTGAGTAACTCGGCACACACCAGAAGGGAATATCCACCAAAGTTTAACGCAGCAAGTACATGGCATAACAGTGAATATTGACGATAAATAAAAGTGAGTTCTAACAACCTTTGACATCCAACGGATTCTAGCGCCATGAAAACAATATATTACCGTGAATTTTGCAGCGCGCAACAGGAGCATAAAAACAGAGTATTCGTGAGCAAAAACTAGCGCTAAATCTGATATTTCTTCGACGAAGAATAAGGTACAAAACGAAGTCGAAAGCTAGGTGCTATAAAATTCTACGAGTGGCGGTAACCATGTACATCAAACAAACTTTTGAAATATCCAGAATAAGTGCCTACTGTTTTATTACTTTTTTCAGCTCACCTATAAAGTGCTTCGATCAATATTCCTTATCAGATCCGAGCCGAAATAAATTGTGAAGCCAGACGAGTAACTGAATAAGAAAAACGGAAATAATCGTGATTCAGGATTGGTTTATTTTGACGTTCGTTGATAATATTTTTATCCCTGTCTGTTTACTTCAGCTAACAGGTAACATGACAAGATATTGTAATAATATAAAATGGAGTACTTATAATAATAAATTTAGGTTCCATGTTTTACTTCGTTTAAGGTTTCGATATTTGTGTACTGATGGAAGGGCCATGTAGTCTGAAGTTATTGTGGGAGGGAGTTTATAGGGTTATGAGCAGAAGAAACCAACAAAACTGACTATGTAGTTAGTTTAATAAATAGTCCATATGACCTTGTCGTGTGTTTAAAAACTTATAACTTACAGTGATCAATTGTGCATTACCTAGTAACCTTGTTAGAGTATTAACCTATAGATAGAATACGAGTCTATTAACCTACAGTACAGGATGGATATGTAGCAGTAAGATATCCAGAGCAGATTAAGCTAAATCCGCCGGGATTACGCAAGCACATCCAATATCACACATTAATTAAGGATTCTGAACTATTTCTGTGTACTGTATGTAACTATTTCCTTTCATAATACATATACAATACATATGCGTACTCTTTTTTTGACGAATCTTGAAATGGCTGAATGAATTATTCATGCAATCTCATCATTCTTATTCATGTATCTTGCTATTGTTTTATCTCATCCCTGTAATAACGCGGATCTTATTCTCGTACTATACGTTTGATGTAGCACTAGATACGACACGACACGTCATAAGCCGTCTTCGGTCGCAGATAAATGTTCCGACAAGCTATGTGGCACAGTGAACACGAATCTCAAATTTCCCCCGAGTTCGTGACGAGATCACGAGACACAAGATGAAGACATATAATAACATCATCAGTCGTGAAGCAACTTTATTTCGACTATGAGATAAATTCGAAGCGAACACGAGGTACAGTCAGCAGGGAATTCCCGAATCTGATACGGACATAATGCGACGGTCTCATCGGACGATAAACGAATTTATGTTTCGGATATTGACTGCGTGCCGCGGCTATTAATGGCACAGGTTCTGGCGAGGACAGTACCCTCCCTCATACATGTTCATAAAGATTTAATTTTAAAATTGGCTTTCGAAAGTACGATGTTATTCACAATTGGTTCGAACAGCTGAAATAATGGAATTGGAAAACCAATTTGTTATTATAATTGTGTGTAATCCGCACCGAAACTTCAAATAAGTATTCGTAAATTGTTATAGTCATGAATAAAATCAACGTTTTCCTACGTGGCCGCTCTTTTGACGAATTTTCACGGGATGACGCTTTCAGGACATCCAAAGGCATGACAAAAAACGGTCTTCGTACGAGGAAATTGAATGCTGAAATTTTTTGAACGAACGCTACATTGAAAAATCTTTTCGACCCACCTTACATCCATCTGAGCGTTATTGAATGGCTTTTTGAAACTCACATTGAACGAAACAAGCATTTCATACAATTATAAGAAATATGTTCATGATTTATGAGCATTGTTTGTGTCCTTACATAATATATGCAAAGTAAATAAGGTAGGCCACTTTGTGTCCCCAGAGTGTCCCGCCTTTAAGGTAGTCATGAGTATATTAATAATTCACACTACTAATTGCTGTAATAGAGGTAAGCCTTAAAATACGGATTACTGCGTAAACTTCCTGCCGACTTACCGGAGCTTCGCCGCGAGAATTATACTGCGGCGAAATAATCGCACCAATTTAATTACGTCGCGAGCTTCGCACGCTGGCGTCACGGCGCCGTGATACGCTAGAATTAAGACATGATTTACATGCACGACAGAACAATCCGGTACATCAGCATGTGTTGAGCGTGAGTTAGGTGTAATTTAATAGAAAATGACCGTCGTCTAAGTTCGGGATTGTTCGCAGATGGATCGTGTGCGGGGCCGCATTCCTGGCTCATCTCCTGTCCACTGGACTGCAGCTAGCCTATGGAGCGCTTCACGTGTACGCATTGAGACATCTCGGACCCTCTGCTGATCATGCTGGTAGGTACTCTTAAGAAAAGTAAGTTTTTTACTCACATATTCTAGTATTACCATTTCTACCAACTTTCCATCGCTTGAACAAAGTTTCAGTTATTTACGTTGTTATTGTCTGTACGCTGGCGTCTATAAAATCCAATCGTGCGTAAAATAAGAAGATATTTTGCTTGCATTAGGATTGTATATTGTTATTAGACATGACAAATAATAAATAAAGTAAGCACGAGGAAACGACAATAGCTCTTATATGTCATAACTGAATGTAAGATTGAGGAAGAAAATAATTTTGAATGCGTAGTCGAGGCCGACGAGGGACTCAGAGTAGAAAAGTAATCTATCAACGGCAACCCTCCGGATATAATACTTAAATAAACAGACAACGACGAAAAAATATTTACGATGCAAAATGAAAGCGTAACAGCCTTCCAGCCAAAATAAACGAGTTTACCTTCACAACTTTTAATTACTATCATTTTGTAAACTTCCAATTTAATAAAGAGGCTCATCTGCTCACTTGTTACAACTTAGTTCGGCCTGTTGGCATTTATAACGTTTTTCATGACGTCTCTATTTAGTCGTTATTTTCGTGAACAAAGCCAAGAGATTGTGTTTTGACAACTACAAATTTAATAATGGTTTTAAGTAAATGAACTTTCCGAGTCACCGGTATTTGTGGACTAGGTTGATTTATTGAATTAATTTTCCAAGATTCACGACTGGGGTTGAATATTAAGAGGTAGAAGTAATTTCGGTTATGAGCGCGGTCTTTGTTGTCAGTGGCGGGGCGGGGTTTGGGGGGACATAACTCTGCCAGGTCCGCCATTTGCGCCGCTTGCAAATTGGAATTTGCAACGTGAAGGGGTTGAGGAAGACTACGGACAAGACGGTATCGAACACTGCATTTATTAAAACATCGAACCATATTGTACTCATGCCATATTACCCTGACGCCCCTCCTACTATGACGTTCCAATGCCCTCATCATCCCGTTGTGAGAGAGAGACGGAAGTATCTAGTCCACATAGCACTATTCCTTTTAACACAACAGAATCATCAAGGCTTTGGCAAGTCATAGTAGGAGGGCTGAACACCTTTGATCCGCATGATCCCAACAAAAATAAAAACATTAGTTAACTTTAATCCGGTCTTACGGTACCTATAGTTAAAATGCAGTAAGTGCATAATCAGGCCAAGTAATTGTAACTCTTAAGCTGCAAGATAAAATCAGCACGATTTTATTATCCCTTATATCCTAAAAGCTAATTTAATTACGTCGGCTTTGGCTTCGTCCGACGATTCTTGGTACTCTGAAGGGAAAAATAATGCGTACGACAATATTTATAACGGGAATGGCCATTCGTTCGGAGTAATCGTGTTAAGTGAAATCTTGGAGAATGGGCGGTGTTTCCCTAATTACCAATGTCTCACATACTACTAATGTGTTTTACGTCGACGGCACTATGTTAGCAGAAGCAATTAAGGCTAAAA
The DNA here is from genome assembly GCA_002192655.3 of Mamestra configurata. Lineage (NCBI taxonomy): Eukaryota > Metazoa > Arthropoda > Insecta > Lepidoptera > Noctuidae > Mamestra > Mamestra configurata. The sequence continues at coordinate 646,041 of NDFZ01005472.1, forward strand.
TAAGAATTTATCTGCGATTCCGACCGCATCGAACATGATATTGTTGAAATACAATGGCACTATTGTCTGTTATCATAACGCGTATCTGATGACGTAATATCGTGCGTGATGTTATCAAATGATGCATTGCAGTTGGCTATGTTTACGTTTCGTCACCGTGTTATCTTAATTTGCAATTGTCCTAGGCATTAATAATCTGCCTACAAGTTATGTAAGAATAATTATGAAGTTGATAATTAATCATCTTCTTGTAGCTACTTCAATCAATCTGCCCAACTGACCTCACAAATAAACAGTCCTCATTATCTTCCTAGCCTTTTCCCAACTATATTGGGGTCGGCTTCCAGTAAACCGGATTCAGCTGAATACCAGTATTTTACGTGGAGCGGCTGCCTACCAGACCTCCACAACCCATTAACTGGGTAACACGGTACTCCTTGGCAAGACTGGTGTCAGATTTTCTGGCTTCTGACACAAATAAACAGTCCTCCTGACCTATTTCGGCCATGGCGGCCAATCTCAACCGAGACTAGCCATCGGCGCAGGACATATTATGCAGACGTGTGTGCGCGAACACAGGTGCTCTCCCTTTTCCATCTCTGTCATATTCCGATGGGACGGCAACCCGACGCGACCGGAGAGAGATCTGGCGCAGGACCAACAGCTTAACGTGGTTTCCGAGGTGCGGGGGTGTCACACCACCAACTTCCAAACTCCACGTTGTGGAAAAACCCCATAACACTTTTTGGCCTCCACAACACAGTAACTGGATAGTACGAAACTCAGCAAGACTAGAGCTATGTGCTTTCCAAGGCATAGAGGAGTGTGGGTATATGATCGAGGGTCACTCTTCTATGGACCTCGGCATGCGCTGCTTAACCTTGTAGTTTGAACCGTGCGGTAGTTATAATTTAGCTTCGAGCTCCCTCTTATCCACATCATCCACATTCCAATAATCCTAGCTCCTTCTAGTTCCTGCATATGTTTCTTTACAAAATGCACTTATCTTTATTAATAAACTACTGAATGGACCGGGTACCTAAGGTCGGGTCGGTCGGTCTTTTGGGTAACATTTCCTTTGTTTATTTTTCTCCTATCAACAATAAACCAAATGTGTTTTTTTTGACATGATACTCAAAGGTAAAGAGTTTCGCATGACACTGGACGGGTTTTATCGCTCAGATTTTATTGGACGTCCGTCTACGTCGGGAAGGACGGTCAGGTCCCTAAGGAGTATCATACGATGTAGAACAATTCCACTCTAATAAAATAAAGGAAAATGCAAAAATATTTCTTCAGAGGACCTATTATTATTTGTCTTGCTTCAAAGATTCAAAAGGTGCATCATTAAAAAGAGGAATTTTGTTTTTTTCGGTTTCACTTAGGTATATTTTTACCTTATAAAAACGATTGTTTCATAAAATGGCATCAGATAATACCGATAATACACGGATAATATGAAACAGCTTTCAATTATCAAAAATTCAGCCCGAAAGTTCGTTACATTCTCAATTTCGCAACAAAAAAAGTTGTCAACACAATTTGTTCCGATTAGTTCTCTCGTGGGAGCCGTTAATTCTCCTGTTAAAAATGATTTGACACCTTGTTTTATAACATTGATCACACTGTTTTTGAGCTGTTCGATTAAACACTGAGAGCTGGTGAAAATTCAGACGCTTTACCAAAATTACACTGCAACTTGTAAAATCAACACTCCGCGTGTGTGTTTGTCTGTTAATATCAAGCAGAACCGTGAGATTAATCTATTCGCGAAAGTTGTCTAATTCCCTCACATAGCAAGCTTGGCCCGCAAAACTTTAATCCAGCAAATTTGAATTGAAACGTGTGGGTCCCTCGTCAACGAGCGCTCTGGTAAGCTCGCTAAACTACGGAAAGGTCAACAGGAAATGTAAAGAGTTAAATAAAACACGCCATATTGGACGTAGGTACGAGTACCTCCATGTTTGTTTAAATATTATGAAAAATGAGAACGTCAGTTTTATTGCGCACTGCGTCTCTACAAAATACACATGAATATCAAAACTGACAATTTCATTTTGAAGAAACAAAGCCAACTTTTAATTTGACTGTATCCAAAACGGCAGTTTTCATGTTCAGAATTTTACATAACATTGTGTTTGATGTGATGACTATGAGGACTATCGCGTTTGAATTCGTCGCTAGAGGCGCTAGTGTAGCGTGCGGTCTTCGGAATGTCAAATTTCACTGTTTGATAGCTTTTGACGCGAGTTTATTTACTTATTTGTTTTGACTTTTGTGAAAATTTTACGAAAATGGCTTAACTGTGGCAGATTAACCTGTGCTTTGAGTTTTTTTTTCTGTAGGAAATATATTAATAATCTAGTATCGGAAAGTAGTATTATGTCCTTTTTTTTTCGAACAAAATGAGTCTGCATAACACTGCGGCCCTATCTATATATTGTATTTAATCGTACTCTTCGGAGGCCTACTGACTTTTCGATACTTTAAAATTATGTTGTCCCTCAGTGTGGGCCGGCGCGATATGTGTGGGAGTATCCCGCGCAGCTGGTGCCTTCGCAGCTACTCGAAGAAAGTCTCCGCGCCTAGTGGCACTCCTCGGAGGATTGCTTTTGCCTCTCGCTTGCCTCTTCACTTCATTCGCCACGCAGCTTCATCAGACATTGCTAAGTTACGGTAAGTAAATATTTTCGTATTTATTATTACAAAAGGCTGATGAAATGATCAATCTGGCATAGCTATTAGTTATACTAACGACTGGCTAGACTACATACCCAGCTACTTGAACAAGTCTGAACACGATATTAGGTACTTCTAAAAATTCTTAAAGATGGAACGTGATCTACGTTAAGAGCTTTTGAGACCGTGAAGTTAGGAGATCATTACTTTAACCGATAAACATTTGCCAAGCCATAAATGAACCGGCAGAGCAAACTTTTCGTGTTCAGGATCAGTTGCAGTAAATTTCTTGTGTTATCTTTCTAAAACAAAGGTGTAAAGCTAAGTATAAACCGCGTGTTCAGTTCAATAAGTTAACCTTTCCACACAATAGTGCGGGTTTTCGGGATATTGAATCAAGCTCGCTTGTTAGTTTTGCTCACTTTTCAAGGATGCTTGCTAAGCGTGATATGGTTACCATACGTTACAGCAGCGAGGGTTAAATATATTTTTACCGAAATCATCGTTTTATTTGCAAGGACTTGTATTCAGAAATACGAGACAAAAATGGTTGAGACGATTGTAATTTTGCCTCGCCTTCTAGTGTATTTTTTTCCTTTTTCTCCCTTCATTGTGTAGAATTTCAGGATCTACAGAATTTTAAGGTTCAGCGGTTTTTTTTTTTCTAAACATCTTTATACATGCTAATTATAGCTAGCAGTTCCTGGCTGTAACAACGTCAGATAAGCGAAGAATGGAAACAAATGCACAACAGTTTTTCTTTGGAAATATGAGTAGCTGTAGAAGAAGGCAGGGAAAATTCTCTGCCGGTATATATTTTCAGTTTCGACAGTTTTAATAGATTCTAAAAGGAAATTCTTAGAAGCAGGCCAAATGTTGGTTTTGTGCCATATTTAATAGGACTTAAAACCATCACTGGTGATACTTTGGCTTCCAAAGTGTAATTACTATCGACACAAGGCTTTCCGAAAATTCTGGCGGAATGTTTATGTACCAATGGGAGTCGTATTTCACGGAATTTAATAAACAATTAAATAGTGAGTTCCTGGTGGGACCCAACATTTATTCCTATCAAATAACGTTGTATTTGGTTTCATACACAATTAAGTTTGCACCACACTCGACGCAAAATGAGTTATCGTGGAATGTTTTGAATGAACACAAAACTCAAAACTAAATATAGACTAGCCCATATTTGAGTGTTTCGTAAGTATACAATATGACTACCGACTACTATAACTCTGTTTTTCCAACCCAGGAGTGGTGTTGGGAGTAGGATGTGGCTTTGTACGTGAATCCGCTGGCTTGGTGCTGGGCGCCTACTTCAGGAGACGGAGACAATTCGTCGAGCTGGTGGCCCATGCTGGGGGTGGCGTGGGCATCGCTCTCTTCAGCGTCGCCTATAAGGAAGCCGTGGGGTATGGCAAATTCTTCTACTTACAAAAAATGCGTCCTGTTTCAGTTATGAAATCGATTTCAATTTGAATAATTGAAGGCCATTTCTGAAGAAAGAAAATAAACATTTATTAAAAATTACTCATAAATTTTAGGATCAATTATAATTTAGTGCGAATGTAATAAAATGCCAAAAATTTTTAGTGAATATGTTCGCTTTTTCTACCAGAAAACTAGGCTGGCGTTTGGGCTTACAGGCAGTGACTGGTGTGCTCGTCTTAGCTTTCTTCCTAAGCGCGGTATATCGAAGCGCATCCCTGTATCACCCCCAGCGCCTCGCCATACTTCACCTCAAGAACCAGCGTCGAAAGGTAAGGCCGGTAAGACTGAAACTTTTCACATTATTCAATCAACTCACCGATTTAGATCTAAGACAAATTATTTTCCCGCAATTTGTACTCAACGGAAACTGACACTAATTTATGTAACGAACATTTCATTTAGACCCTTTTCTCAACTTGGTGAAGCAAAGTTTCACTTAAATGAATATTTCCCAGTTTGAAGATGTTACGACTAAGTTTAATTGATTGATTATAATTAAATGAACTCGTTTCTCTTTGCGTTAGGTTAAAGAAAAGAAAAGCCTAAAGAGAGGAGGACCAATCTTCGATTTAAGCCCTCTCCAATCTCGGCCGGCGAAAGTTTTGTTGCTGGCCGCCGGATTAGCTGCTTTTGGACTTTACACTCCCGTCTTTTTTTTGGTAAGTCTAATTGGTAAAGTTTTGGGAAATCAAAAAGTTTTCGCGATTAATATTAATATTTGTTTTTAAATAGGCTTTGCAAGGTTTTCAAGAAGGCTTAGAGGAAAGCGCCCTGGTGTTGTTACAAACGTTCCTAGGGTTCGCTGCGGTGCTCGGTTGTGCCGGCTTTGGGCTCGTGCTGGTGCGACCGTCGGCGCAGTGCCTCGTCTCCAAGCAATATCTTTGTCAAACAGCTATGGTGGGAATAGGTACTATTATGTTCACTATTTTACCTAAACTTCCTCATAAATGCTTTCGGAAGTAATAAGGAAAAATGTTTGCAGGTATTTCAATGCTCGCACTAAGCAGCGTGGAAGGGTATCACGGATACGTGTTGTTTGCCTGGATGTACGGACTTTGTTTGGGAGGATTTTTGTATTCTATGAAGATGCTCACTATGGAACGGGTTCGAGGACGCCATTTTACGAGAGTTTGGGGTAAGAATATTCAATGCACTACACTTTTATAGGTCGCTTTAATACGGGATGGTTTAGAAATTTTTATTTGAACAGGTTTCGTGCAAGGTGCTGAGGCTATTCCGGTCATGGTGGGTGTGCCAGTGACAGGGTACATCAATCAGCAAGTGCCACGAGCGGGCTTCTACTTCTCATCGGCGGCGACTCTGGCGGGCGCTATGCTGCTGTTCTTCGTTGGGTTCTCTAAGCGGGAGCCGGAGCCTCCTCCACCGGCACCTGCTCCCACCCTGGTGGAGCCGTGTCCATGCGTGACGCCTCCACCGCGCTGCGAGCCGGCATGGTGCGCTTGTAGCGCCGGTGGGGCCACAGCCTACTGTGCCTGGCCCGGCCCCACATGCA
>NDFZ01005472.1:652380-737793 GCA_002192655.3 Mamestra configurata
CACGCGCCTGCCGAAGTCGCTGTCGTACGCGGCACCGCTGGACCGGGCGTGTTGCTCGGCGGCGCACTGCCCCGACTGCTACCGGCGCGCGCCGCCGCTGCGCTCGTCGCGCTCCGTGCCCGAAGGGCTGGCCACGCGCGGCGCCACCTGGTCGCGCGGCGGCTCGTGCCGGCCCGCCTGTCGCCGCCGTGAGCATCACCTCATCGAACAGATCACCACTTCCGTATAATGCGTGAGTGCGATAGTGCGCTGTTCTCTCGTGATGAAGATGAATGATTTCTGAAAATGTATTCATTTTGTTTTATTAGTGACTATGAAGGAATTGTGTAAATAATTGTTTCTGTAGAAAATTATGTATCTACTAATTGAAGTGAAAGTTGAAGTGATAGATTTATTGAGAAGCAATAAACTGAAACAAAATAACATTTGATCCCTCTATTACCTTCAAAAACCAGTGAACTGAATGTTTTCCTTTGTCTTTTATTCATATCGCGTACAATAAACGTTGTTATTATTTACAAAGCGGTATAATAGCCGATAGCCGTACCCGACATCGGGTCGTAACCATGTTTGCTTGTTAACCAACAATCCAAATAAACCTTCATCATCCAGCTGGGGAGTAGATTGTTAACTGTAAAATAAAATAGCTAATTTTTCCTACTTCTTAAAGTACTCGTGGGACCTTTGTCGTAGTTAAATATTCATATTTTATAACGTAGCCAACACTTTTGAATCATAAATTCTTCAATCTTTGTGTCATATTTACCTATCTTATCTGAGACTATATAAAATAATGAATTTGTCTTTGTGTTATTCTCAGTAAATGATGAATTGAAAACAGATACATTATAGTATTGGAAAAATAATAAAACATGTATGTATGTATCAATAGTCTGTTTGTTAAAAACAAAGTCAATTTTAGCGGTCATATAACTGTTTTAATGAGGTGAGTTAGATAGTTTCGTTCTCTTATGGTGACGACTATTGTTTAGAAGTAATAACTATATTTTGTCGTTAAAAGATTTGTTGTTTTTGTACCAAAGTGTGATTACAGTTTTGGTGATAAATAAAAAAATTAAGAGTTTAGCATACAAGTGTTCTTTTATTACGTATTCCGTGCTCGTGTGTTCCTTCCCTCATACATTTGTTTAGGTTAAACGGGGGAGGTTAAAAGGTATCCGTGTTTCCAACATTTACATATTTGCCTACAAAAAAGTTGTATTGAACTCAAAAATGAAATTCAACTGCTCCAGGGAAAACGCACTAATAACATTGAGATAGCCTTTTCACAACCTTTTATTGAATGAAAAGGTTATTTTATACGCAATAAAGCTATCATTTAGACGAGAGAATACACTGCATTCAAACAAACCTTTAGCTGCCTTGCCAACTGAACACTCAATATCAATCTGACCAGTGTCTGACAAGATTATGCACAATTCAATCGCTGCCAGTATGTACCCACACAAGCTTCTTGGCCCGGGGCTGTTTGAAGACGCTGTGAGACCAGTCGAGGCTCGGCTTTACGGAAATTCCAGCCGTAATCTTGGAGAGGCCAGAAAATGCCTGCGATAATATGTATGTCTTGCTAACCACTGTACTGTCTCAGCTCAGAAAATGTTATCTTAGAATTTTCTCCCTGGTACATCTTTGTGCATTGACTATGCATTTTTCTACTTTCATTGACCTGTCACAAATTAAACACAAGTCTTTTGCTGCGGCTGGATGTTGAAAACGCATTCAACCAATCACAGCTAGATGACGCGTTTTTCACAATATGTCACAGAAATTTGAGAAACTAGGCCTTAATCCAGATGGATTAAGGCCTAGTTTCTCAAATTTACTTGTAGACACACTTACCTACTATTGTTCGTAAAGTTTTTTTTACCTTTTACGATATTTCTCAACTGATTACTTCACCCCAATACTCAGTTTAAACAATATCATCACAGAAATCCCATTTAAACCACCCCAATCCACCCCTGCTTCGAATCAAGATGGCACCCGAAAATGAGCTCTCAATTTTATTCAGTAATTCAACTGAATTTCCAAATAACGTCGTCGTATCATAATCTCGATCGATGCATCATACGGAGTTGACTTATTTCCGGGCGGTCACAGCTGCTAAAACTTTAAAATCCATTTATATAGCCCGTGCCATGTTCGGCCATTTTAAATTCCAAATACACTTTGTACTACCCGCATAGTATGTACATTTTATATTTCTTTCCAATACATCCAAAGGATTAAAAGTCTTTGAAAGCTTCAGCTGCAATTTTTCTTCCAAGTTAACGGCTAGAGTAAATGTTTTAAACAATGGACTCGACTTAAAATATAGCTCACGTTTTCCGTGACTTTTACGATATTGTGTGTATTGTCGGGTGAATCACGTTTCGTGAACAAAGGACTCACACTAGTCACGGCGACATAAATACTTGTGGAAATAAAACCAAAAAATATAAAATGTTGGAGAATGGGGACAGATAAACTAGAACCTGCTTGGCTTTTGAGTTGAATCGAGAGATTTCATTCAAATATGTATAATTATGCATAGCTTTAAAAATACATACTTCAAGAAAACTTTGTTGTAATAAAAAAGGCTTAGGTAAGGGACAGTCTATGAATTTTTAAACTTATCTAACTAATATACTTAAATAGTCCTCCTGACCAATTTCGGCCATGGCGGCCAATCTCAACCGGGACTAGCCATCGGCGCGGGACATATTATAGTGCACAAGTGTGTGCGCAAACACAGGTGCACTCCCTCTTCCATCACTCTCATATTCGGATAGGACGGCAACCCGACACGACCGGAGAGAGATCTGGCGCAGGACCAACGGCTTAACGTACTTTCCGAGGCACGGGGGTGTCATCACCAACTTCCAAACTCCGAGCTGTCACTGAGAAATTCCTATTGGAAAAACCCAATAACACTTTTTACCCAACCTGGGAATCGAACCCAGGATCTGACTAATACTGAGAGCATGAAGGTATTGTTTTAAAAGTATAATAAAAAAGTTATAAAATAATGGGAGATAGCCATAAACACCTTCTGCTTTGAGACCTAAAGCCTCATTTTTTTCATTCTCAAAACGACACTAAAATACCGAACACACCAGAACAGTCCATTCAGTTCCTTTTATCTAAATAAAGCCAGCAACAAATAATCCTGGCAGGTGATCGGCTTTTGAATAATTTGGTTCAGTATTCACGGAGCGTCCGTCCGTCACAGGAGCGCTCATAATTAAGACGAACAACGGACAACGCCGCGTGCAGCGCATATATTTGTACGGATTATGGTAATGGACTGGACTGGCGCTTTCCTTTGGTTCTATGGGTTTTAGATGGAAGGGTAATAAACATTTACACCTCTAGGTACCTATTTTTGAAGTCTTGTATTACTTTAAACTGTTTCTTATTTCTGCGAATGTTTCTCTGAATATAAAGCCTCGTATCCATTAGCTAACATTTGACGCGCAACACGTGACGCCCAAGATGTTCAGCAACGTACACAACAACGCAGCAGGTGCGCAACATTGACAATGTGACTAAAAAAAAGTTCGTCGTTGCCGTTCAACATGATGGGCAACATGTTGTGCATCATGTCGCGTGTCAAATGTTGCCTAGTGGATACGAGGCTTCAAACTATATTCCCCAAAGGATAGGCAAAGGTGAACCTATAGTAGGTAGTGGTACTCCCACACGTCCCCAGCAGTGTTATTCTGTAAACATGTCGAAGTGAAGGCTTCGGTGAAGTGATCACGAAGTAAGTGTCATTCCATTTTGATTCCATAGATTGACAGCTCACTTCGTGATCACTTCACCCAAGCCTTCACTTCGACATGTTTACAGCCAGTCGATTCTGTAAACAAGTCGAAGTGAAGGCTTGGGTGAAGTAATCACGAGGTGAGCTGTCAATTTATATAATCAAGATGGAATGACAGCTCACATCGTGATCACGTGACATTTAGATTATATGGATTGACAGCTCACCTCGTGATCACTTCACCCAAGCCTTCACTACGACATGTATACAGAATCAACCGGCAGAATCAGCCGGCAGTTATGTATTAAGAGTGTTTCCTTCTAAAAGTATTTCATACAAACTTGCCATTCCTTTTTCTTGGAAATGAATAAACCGAAATGAATAAACCTCAGAGTTTGGAGAGACAGAGTGAGAAATTTAAAGTTTTCTATAGAATTTTTAAAGTTGCTCTCCTTCCTTTTCGAAAAAGTTCTTAATTATTTTTTAGATAGGCATTTATTAGGCATTTGGCGTGTGCATAGTTAAGTTCCAAGAATAACGACTTGCCAGTTTTTTATGAAATATTGTGAGGAGTATGTTCTTGAGTAGGTACCATAAAAAAGGGCAAGCCTATTGCCATGTTTCCGTTATTCAAGGTTAAACTACGAGTATACTACCTACTCATAAGGCCTACTAATTATCTGATCGAGATTCCCAATTAGCTGAATATGATCGCAATAAGAGTAACTTCATGGTAATAGTGCAACGGATGGGATCAACTTCAAACTCACGAACTTGCTCAACATTGCCGTTTAATTGAAAGTAAACTTGAAACAGTCTTATGTTATTCCCAGAAATTGTAATATACCAGGCTAGTGAAACTTTAACTTAAATAAGAACTCCAAATTAAAGAGACTGATATCCATAAAATATCTGAAATTGAACGAGATATGAATACACGGACTCAACAAAATACAAAGGATCTCACAGACAGGCGCGATTTGACGATACGGCAAGGTCTTTTCATAGAAAAGGCTGTTGGAATAACAGAAATACAATGCGACAACCTTTTTCCATAAAAAGATTTCTATAATAACGCGTTTTCACATTGAAGCGTCGGTCAGAACCTTAATATTAACCCTTTGATTGAGAATTAATTTTATTCTCAAAGCAAAACACGCTAATTCTCAATCACACACGTATTTGTTCAAATCTACACGGAGAGCTTGTAATTACAAAGCGATGCATAGATGCATATCGCAAAGTGGAGAGATGTCTCACTGCATGATTAATACCGTGGATATGAATTCTGCGATTATTATACAATGCAGACCATTTATTAATTAGCTTTCGGCTTTTCGGCTTCCCCGTATATTGTGTTAAATTAGCTCATCATATTACCAGAAATTCGTGTGTTAAACCACACCTAAATGTATTGTTTTAATAATATATAAATATCTGAAGTCAAGGGTGACTACATGAAATTTCTGCATTTCCTGTTCTGAAATACTTTTGCAACCCAGATGAAGTCAGGTTTTGGCAGCTAGCCAATGTTATAAATACTTGGAAATAATTAATCTTGTAGATAATCCAGTTTAATCGTTTAACGAAGCTTCTATTAAGTAAAGCTCTAATACCATAGTACCTACTTATATCTATCTAAGAGCCCAGAATCGGTACGCAAACATGCAATATTCACTGTAGAAAACTTTCAACGATTCTGAATTCCTTTCAGGCCAGGCAAAGTCTAACAAAGTTCTCCATTGAATATTTAGCCTGGAATTCAAAGTGTTTTCAAAATGTTCGTGCTTTTTATATTGGAAAACTATCTGCATCAGGACGCACACCTTGCATACCTACTAACTTAGATACTCGTAAGTGTCATTTGTAATGTAAGTACAATAAGTAAACGCTTCCGATGTTCTTACGTTTATTTACGCATCAATCATTTAAATTTAAATCATTTGTTAATCATAAAAAGTCACTTGTATCGCGTATAACGTCTGTACCTGTTCCTGCAATTTATGAAAAGAGTCCCTAACTACCTATGTCGGGACTTCGGTAAAGATGAATCGCTTCCTGCCTCTGTAAATTGCTTCCTATCCTGGTTATTGCTGCAAAAGTACTTGTTTAGTCGAATTATGACTCCTGAATCGGCATATTATTTCTATTGATTTTCTAGAGGAAGACTCAATGTAAAAGAGAGGAAAGTACTGTAAATAAAGCTGTTGTAGCTTTGGCGGAAGCTGTGGAAATCACTAAGGGAGGGGAGTTAGTGCTACTAATGGAGCATGACCAGCATTTTGTGCAACGAAGTGTATTGGGACTCAATGGTTCCGTTTCTTTCGTGAAAACTACAGATAGTTAGATATTTTCTTTTCGATAAACACATTCGAAACGTGGAGTATTAAACTCGTAAATCTTGAAATGTTACGATTAACACCCGAGAGATGTTGTCCTACACGAAAGTTGAAAAAAAAATCCAATTGCTAAGCCACCTACCGGGTCCGAGTGTGACGCTAATCCACCTAGGAAACGTCTCAAACACACACAAAAAATTTCATTAAAATTGGTCTAGCCGTTTAGAAGGAGTTCACTGACACACACGTACAGAAGAATTAATAAAGAAGCATAGGATCACAAGTGTCAAGTATTGCTTAGGAATATGTAGGCACCGTTGGTGTATACGGTACAACGGAAGTCGCACGACTACGCCTAAGTTTTGATTAGTGCAGTTGCCAACTTTTATTTACCCTGCACGCCATGACAAGTTAGCGCCTCTCCCAATTCCCGGGAATGGTTACCAACGTATTCCGCTCGCACAAATACATTTACACGTCACTCAGTTATGCTAACGGAATGAGAAGGAAGCTGTATGATCGTTGCTTCCAGCGATAAAATAAAAACAAAAACTTGGCGAGAAAATAATTTTTTCCTTCAAAAAGCTTATTTCGGTGTAGGTAAGTGAAAGCTAATTTTCTGCTCTTTTATCTCTGAGTGATTATTTTACAAACAGTGTAATAGGATTTTGTTCGTTACATACAGATCGACTTATCAGCATCTCCGTTTTTGTTATAGACGTTTCTTTAGTAGATTTTCTTTTAAATTCGGAAGAGTAACGAGGCGAGAGGCTATTCAAATGAAGTAAGATATATTGTAAGGAATTAGGGCGACTCAGTGAATACGGAGATTCTTCTTCGTCGGCTGGCGCGAGGCGTTTAGCTGAACTTTGCCGGGATCCGCTCTGGTAAAGCCTTTAGGCATTTTTTCATTTTGTGCCGTAGACGAATAGGTATAATATATCGGTCTATAAATAAACAATAATAGATATGTAGGTGCATTGTGTATTATTTAAGTTGAAATGAAAAGTTCTAAACTAGAGAGATCTCCTATTTAAATACTAGGCAACAAGAAATACATTCAACTCTTCGGCAAGGGTAAATAATTAATTGAAGTACTGTACCTAAAGAAGACAATAAATTGAATACCATAAGCCAGTTAAATTGGAATTTAGATTATAACAATCTCCGAATTCCTTACTTTTCGGAATTTCAATAGTTAAAGTTCGACCAACGAAATTCCTTATGTTATGAGAACATCACTAGTCGTGCTAACTTCGTTTAACTCCACGTTTATCTTGCAATCCCAAATCAACGGCTTGCACGAAATAATATTACAAATACGGTAACCAATTCTATGTTTAACATACGTACATGAAGCAGTTGTTCTACCAGTGGGGTCAGTAGAAACTACTTTAAATCCATTTCCTTTAAAATATGTATTTGGTCTTCATCTTTTAATTTTGTCGGATCCACTGAAACGGATTTAGATTTAAGTAAATATTATCATAAAGGGATATCGTTTGATTGTTTGTAGGAGTAATAATATTACTATCTTCTTATCTAGTAGTACCTAGGCTCTGATCCAATCTCAAAAATTCTTTCAGTAAGAGAAAGCTGCTCGTGAGGTTGCTTTTTATCCCGAAAAATGCACGGTTTTTGTACGATATGCTACAAGAGCAAACGCGTGGAAAACTAGTCGTAGAACCACTGAATGAATTTACATGAACGTTGTTTACAGGTCGCCTATTCATAGAAATTAGGCAAATGTCACATTTACGATACTTTTCGTTCATAGTAGATTCTTGCCTGAAGTATAAGGTAAAGCGCGAACGATACCTACGACACAATGTTTTCGGTAATACTGCTCGAAGCCACAAATAACAATAACGGATTCGATACAAAACTTAAAAGCATTATTATGTGTTTTCCGTTTAACGTAACATTCGCAACAAGTATATATTTCACCGGAAAATGGAACTGTTTTTCTAAATAAGACACGGATTTATAGGAAACTATTGAATTTGGGTGGGATTTGTTGTACACAAAATGAATTTTTCATAATAAATCGAGAAATTACTATCTAATCAAGATTTATAACAATCTGAGAACAATCAGAGTCTGCAATTTTCCGGTGACATATACCTAAGTGTACATATGTATTTATTAATGTGCGCAAAATGCGCGTTAAGTCGTGGAGTTGCGGAAACCAGCTCGATTTACAATACAAGTCTACGTATTATTTGTTTCCTAGATATTGTGGTCGTTTATTTTTTTATTATACTTATAAATTTTAAATTACACTTTTATGGATGGGGGAGGAGAGGGACACTTGATCCTTATGGGAGAAATGGTACAGATTTTTTAAAAGTTATCGTAAACGTTGCATTATTTAAAACTAGCGGCCCTGGTAGTTTATAGTTCATGCAGACTTTGTGTCACAATGACATTAGTCACAGTGCAGAAGTTTTACTATGGCGGGTGTATGATGTTTCTGTCGTCACTGCAGAACTGATTGTGCCACGAAAACATCACAGGAATATTAATAAATATTTATTAATTCAGAAAAAAACTAATGCAAAAGAAAATTAACATTATGTCCCATATTCAGGGAGACTTGTTCCGCACTAATAAGTTATTTCTGTGAGTGGAATGTGTTTTGGGAATTGATAACCTCCTTTTTTGTGAAGTCAGTTAAAAACAACAAATTCAAAAACCAAATCACCACATTAGGTACTTCACTTATGAAAAGACTCAGATCAGTCATGTTTTCCACGGAATGGTCGTTTTGATTTGCATAATATATTAACAATGTTCCTGAGATTTAAGGCTGCTTCAATAAATATTGGCTCATGACATGGTAGTGCTTCAAAAACAATTTTGAGATTTCTATTGCTCAGAATATTGGTTGAACCTTTGCCTATCTATTTACCTACCTATTACATGAACGAAGTTTGTTTGCGATCAATCAGTCAGCCTGTTATTTTTCCCAAATATTGAGATCGTCTTCCAGTCTTCCAGTCTACCGGGTAAATACTGGTATTTGGTATTATTATATTATATTGACCCTATTTGACCTTCACAACCCACTGAGAAACACGAATTCCTCTTGCCTTGACTGGTACCAACCCAAATTAAATAAAAAAAAATAATAAAAAAAGGCTCAACGTGCTCTCCGGCACATGGAGGAGTCTCTGTATGTGATGTGATGTTATGGTAACCCATCCACGTCCCGACCTCAACAACTATTGCTTAACCTTTAAGTTCGACCCGTGCGGCTGATGGTATTTCTTACCTACGACGTCCTCGTTCTTTAAATAATAAGAAAAAGGTTCCTAGGTACCTACATATGTGTGCCAAATAAACAAGTTTTCTTTCTTTCTTTAGTTATTAGGTATTTTAATAATTTTGATGTTAATAATGAGACTACATTTACAAAGAATTCTTTCTAAAAATAATAAGAACGAACAATTTATTTTTTTCTAGTAAAGCTTCTGCATCCGAGCACATTACATATTTAATTTCGCATTCGCATAGAATGCTCATAATCCGATGCTTAGAAGACAAACAGGTGCACTATTCTATTGTACTGAGCTTTCTATTCAACTAACTATATTACAAAAAGAAATATTAATGAGCTCTCAGAATGTTGTTTGTTGCCATTTTGCGAATTATGTTGGAGTCGGCTTCCGAAACTGGATGCAACCAGTACACATAGGTAAGACGATATCCCTTGCCACAACTGGTATTAGGCTTAACGTGCTTTGCTAGGCACGGAAGAGTCTTGTTATGTCATTACATACCAAGACAACAACAACACTTGCTTATATTGAATATACATTATACATTGAAAATCGACTAAGCAGGAGCAGGAATTCGTCCTCCTTGAAAAAGTATAAAGAATACAATCTATTTCTAACAATTTAGAAACAACAGAAAGTTTTCGACGTCGTTGTTTTAAAATCAAATGAAGAGACCAATAAGCCACTTCGATCACTTTTTCACAAGCTGTTCAAGTTTATTTTCGTCGATTCTAAATAAAAAACACCAACATTAGCGAGAGGTTATACTTTATGTATGCTTAAATGTTAATATAGTACAATTGAAGAATCGATAATAGGAATTTTCGCATTGTTGTCGCATGGTCCCATGACGTCAGTCTGCTTTAGCCCGCGACTTTCTTCTTTTTTCCCGTTCCCATAGGAATTTCGGGAAAGCCTCTTAGTGTTTATCAGGAGGTGCTGGAGAACACTAATTGATTACACTGCATGTCTGTACTGAACCTAATGTTATATTATGTACTAGGTTTTGCCCGCGCCTTCGTACGCGCATATCCTGTTTTTCCCGTTCCCCTACACTCCCCAAGGAACCTACATGTCAAATTTCAGCTTTCTACGACCAGTAGTTTCGGTTGTGCGTCGTCTGTCGTCAGTAACGGAAGAATTAAAATGATAATCATGGCACGTACGCAACATACTTCGCTTTACCTATTTCTCTCTTTATATCACAAGCACAATTCGAAACACTCTAGCGAAACGTTATAATCGCTGACAAATAGAAGGGACGACCATCTTGCGACGGGCGGCAACGGCGAACGCGATAGAATTATGAGTGTTCTTGTAGCGTCAACTTGAAGCCACCCTCAGCATTGCGCTTTGGAGCGTTATCTTGAGAACCGTTATCAAAATGTTAACAATATTAATTTAATCAGGATCTTAAGGAAGGAGCTCGTAGATAAATAATAACAGCGGTCAATCCCTATGGTAAAGCAACGCTTGCTGAGGCCGGTCCATGGATGGATGACCATCCAGTACATACCGAGACTCCGCCGTCTCTCGTAACGCACGTTAACCCGTTGCTCCTGGCTTTCATTTGTAAATAGTTAAGAGTCATTTCGAGTAGCCAGAAGCCAGAAAAAAAAATGCTGCCAGACTTGCCAAGGAGTTTCGTGTTACCCAGTGTGGAGGTCAGCTAGGCAAACACTTCACGTAAAATATCATATCTGCATCCAATTAGGCTGGAAACCGACACGAACATAGGACAAGCCAAGACAGATTTATTGAATTTAGTCTCTGTGTCAAAATTTAGAACAATAGTGAGCTATCATTACGTAAGTTTCAAATGCTACACCCTGAAGGTAACCTCTTCGGTACGCAGGCACTAATTAACAACTTCCTGCGTCCCGAAAAGGCTACAGGACTCAAAGGATCTTTTAGAAAGACTCACAGACTTTAAAAGGTTTGAATCACAAAAGTATTCTAGAAACAGAAATTATAACAAGCAAATTTTGATGAATTGAAAATTATACATTACAGACTTTCCATGGCATAATAAATACATATAATGTACTCTGTGAGTAGGGCCCATACAACGTCAACAGCCATTCAACGTCGTAACTATTGCCGCAGAGTCTAATATGTATGGCATTATCAAGTGCTTTCGAAATCTCATGTGGTCAATCCCAAACATTTTAGGCTGTCGTTCGATCATTATAGAATGCAGCTTTGTCCAGAGCACAAAAAGGCGTTTTTTTCAGTGAACCAATCCATGGAGACGCATAATAATTACAATCCATGTACATGTTAACATTTTGATTTATATTAATTACTCTGAAACCACATTTTCCGAACAGTAAATGCAAGGCCACTACTTGCATGGCATTCATAAGTGGATTGTCGAGCAGTCACAATTAACAGTCAGTCGTACAAAGTGCATATTTTATGAACAACATCATTTAGTCGGATAGTAATTAAAACGCTTTTCAATTAAGTCGCGGGTGAAATACCGTTGTTTTGTACTTATGGGCCACACAAACATAAGTACATTGACAAAAATAAGGAGTGTACACTAAACGAAATAAACATCAATGTTCCTCTTTTTTTGAGATCACAAGTTGAGGTGGGCTGCAGCAGCTGATACGAGAAGCACAGGATTGGTCGATATGGCGACACTTAGGGGAGGCCTAAGTCCAGCAGTAGACCTAGGTATTTCTATTGATAAAGTTAAGTTTATCTGATGAGCAGCATTACACATTGATTATGAACATATTTTCATTGAACCAAAACAAACTCTAAGGCACCAAACTATTTTTTTGACGTGATAACGTCTAATAAATCGATGAACAACGGCTACACGCACGAAAAAGGATGACTCATTTTAACGTTACGCACATTGTAACGTTACGATCATTTTATCAATGTTTTGTTATGACGTTGTCACAAACCGACTTTACAGACAACCATTTTTTTTTATTGTTTAACTTTATATTCGCTCTTGACTGTACAAAGTTGTCGCGTTGGAGTTCGTATGTCGACAGCTGACAATCATGTGCGCGGCGACACACGATGTCACGACACTCCAAACATTGTTTTTTCTTAATAAATACTATATTAATAGCACAAACATGGGTGTGGAATTTTGGAATATTTGCCCGTTGTACTATGATAGATTAACTAAACTAGTTGCCGAGTGAACGGCGGTGTTAAATGACCTAGTGACCGTCCGTGCTTCAATCTGTTGATTCCTACGAACTACCCCTTATTCTGCTTAAAATTTCAACTATTAAAAACCGGCCAAGTGCGTCTCGGACCACGCACAGTGTAGGGTTCCGTAGTTACCCGTCTCCTAAACCATGTCAGTAAAATGTACTTCACTATAATTAGATTACAAAGTGACAAATGCACTTGGTTTTAAGTCATTTTCTATGGAATTATTAGGAATTAAAAATAAATAAAATAAATAATTAATTTATTGAAATTTTTTAAGTTGTTCGACTATTACTCGTTAACTTGGAAAGCCAAAGGTGTGATAGTTTTCCTTTTAAATTCATTATATAAGCTACTTCCATGAATTTTTTCACTTCTCCAAAAAAAATCGTTTAGCTGGCAAAAGGGGGGTGGAGACACGTGCAAAAATTCTAGCAAAAATTAGCACTTTAAAGCTTAATATTTCGCAAACGGATCCTTCGATGGAAAAATGGTTTTAGCAAACCCGCAATATTTTTAAACGACCTATTTCACGGAGTAGACGATAAAAAATACCAGATTTCTACTTTCTGGCGCTAGGCGTCTCTGAGCTAAACCGCGGACGGACAAACTACTATAAGGGTTCATTGTTGACTACGGAACCCTAAAACGAAAATCAGACTAACTGATTAATTAATGTAGGTGCAGTGACGTAAGAAAAAAAACACTAAATTAACGTATAAACATAATTACAACGATGGTATTAACATGCGAAAACAAACGTAAAGCCGTAAGTTCCTGATTGATCACCCAACATTTTTCCAACTGAATTCATTTGTAGAGATAATTCCGACACTGAGATACTTAAATATATCCCAAGATATATTTCAGCAAACCGATTTAATTCCACCATGAACGTAGGCGGTAATGGAATCAGATACGATGGTCCCAAATAATATCTGTCGATCGTATAATTAGTAGCCAATAATATCGTCGTAATACTGTCCGTAGCTCCGCTAATATTAAATACGTACGCCTATGTATGGTAGTTTGACCTTTCCTCAAAAGATCTTGTTACTTTTGTAAGACAAAAATTTTCTCCTATTACCTAACCCTATCTGTATTTGGCGTACGACCAAATTGTCACTAACCAGATAACTTATGGAGATACTAATGGTTAAATAAATAGGTATTATCATCTGCTAATACTCCATTTTATCTGTGTCTTTGCCCGCGACTTCATCCGCGTGGATTTAGAAATTACTTCACGAACATCACAAATTACACACCACCTTTGCCCACTTTAAAGGGCAGTTTTGGAAAATAAATCATAACTATTTTCATTAATTACTTGGGCTTTTTTACTGCTGATGCCACATGATCAGCGCAACTGTTGCGTCCTTCATCCCGTTGCGGGTTGAATATGAAAAAAACGTTAGATCCGTTTCAGCCCTTGACACCCCCTTCAGTGGTTGCTTTGAGAAAAATCCAAAACACAAATTTCTACTTTTTAGGGTTCCGTACCTCAAAAGGAAAAAACGGAACCCTTATAGGATCACTTTGTTCTCCGTCCGTTCGTCTGTCTGTCTGTCTGTCAAGACCCTTTATCTCGGGAACGCGTAGAGCTATCAAGTTGAAATTAAAATCTACTCAAGTCTACACTTCCTTGAAGCTGTGAAAAAATAAAACTTCTAAGTTAACGTAAAAAAAGATACCCGCATATGCCGCAAAAAACGTATGTTTCGACACTCTCAAGGGAATCAAAAAATATTGGGTACTTCCCGTTGATCTAGATTCATGATATTTGGCAAGAGATTAATCTTAGAATACAAGAACAGGAAAAAGTCTAAAAATTGGTTTAGTTTCAAGCATTAAGTTTCGGACCAAGCGTTAAGATTCTCCCATACAAACTTTAACACTCCCTAAAAACCCATTGGGGAGTAGTTTTGAAAAATGAATTATTGCATTGTTTATTATTCATTTAGGTCAGTATTTGTACCAAGTTTCAAGTTTTTAAACCCAAGGAATAAGATTGTTCCATACTAAATTGAACACCCCCTAAATCGTCTTTTGGGGGTAGTTCTGAAAAAAGAATGATGAAAAACTTTAAAATTCACTTAGGTCAGTATTTGTACCAATTTTCAAGTAAATTGGTCTAAGGAATAAGATTTTTCATACAAAATTCCACCCCCTATTTCACCCCTTTTCGGGGGGCGTTTACAAAAATCCTTTCTTAGCTGACGTCTCCTATTCATAATCTACCTCTGAGCCAAATTTCATCTTCATAGCAGTTTCCGAGATTTCGTGATTTATTAGTGGGTGAATGAATGAAAAAAAAAAGAAAGAAGAAAAAAAAACAGTTTCATGACTAAGTGACCTTTCGCTTTTATATATTTCACAGGAAAATCGCAAACGCCGTAAGATTGTAAAATATTGCGTGAAATTGTAAACAATTTTTTCTAAATAAGACATGGATATATTGGAAACTATTGAATTTTGATGGGATTTATTGTATATAAAACTAGTTTTTTATAATATATCGAGAAATTATAATCTAATCAAGATTTATTACAATCTTACGGAGTCTACCGGAAAATAGCAAACTTCGTAAGATCATGAAATAACTTGAGAGATTGTAAACTCTCGATAAATATATATATATATTTCTATTATATTTTATACATAGATCTATATATATATATTACTAAATAGAAGTCCCAAGGTAGATAACGGGTTTTCCTCTACTACTAAGTTATTCTATTGATACCAACTCGCAACGCAAGTCACTGCACCACGTCGTATTAACGATACCCAAAAATCTAGAACGTTACCAAAATCATTAAGTACCATTTATAATCTGCGAGCGAAGAGTATGCCGCTAGGAATTTAGATATATATTTATTGGTATACCATTTGTAAGAAAATCACGTAGTACTTACGACGTAGACACGCCATAAAGGCCAACACCGCATCATCAGATTGCTCACGAACGCAGAAAAATCGTTCTGAACATTCAGTTCAGTTAGCACCGATAGCTGCGATAATAATACATGCGTCTAAGAATAGTCAACACAATGACGTCATAACTACCCGAATATATGCGAATATCGTCTAGACATTAATGGCCCTGGAATTGGATTAAATATGTATGATTTGATAACAGAAGTAGCTATATTTAGCGACAGTGCTCATGAAACATCTGCCACAAACGTGAACTAAATACTGAATAATAAATAGGACAGAGACTCGGAAATATCAACGATCAAGTTAATCGATGTAGCGATTTAAGCCGTGTTTTATCGCTCCGAACAAACTTCGAGTGCCGATTAAGAGAGAAAAGCGCGAGCGAGTTTAAACAAAGTTAAAGGCAAGTTTATGACCGTTTACTAACTGAAGCTTGGTAAGTATTCGATTGGACTTTATAACGTTATTTGCTAGTCCATAAAAATGGGGAAGAAAATTAAATTATTTGTTAAAAATCAAATTGAAATTATTTTGAATCAGAGGCAATAAACTTGTAAATAAATAGAATTAATAGCCGAACAGTGGTTTCTCTTAAATGGGAAAACATTTCAGATTTAAACGTCAAAATAAAGTTTCGAATCGTTAATGTATTAGAATGTGGACTTAGCAGATACTCGTACTAAAGCAAATAAAGCCACCACACCGCCTCATACATTCTGTAACTATCTAAACGCAAAAAAAGCTTCACAAACGTACGCCGACAGTGAAAACAGTATAGGTATCTCAGCGTGAATCACTTTCAGCGGTGACTTTCCTGTTGGTCTTGTTCCGGCGGACGCTCGACGGATGCGAGGGCTCGTAAACTCGGACCTTTGTCAACTGATACCGCCTCAAATGCTTTACTGCCCTCCTGTTTGCATTAGCGCCAACTTTATGATAAGCGCCCCCGTAACGCACAGCCATCAATACTCTACGACTCAATCATAAAACTGCACCGTTCACTTCAAGAAAATGAATAAAAGGAATTCTTGTACCGGCTCAGCTCCATTTCAATTTATGGCAATGTGTACGAAATGTCCATCGCGTAAAACTTTATTATGCTCTTTGTATAACGGCTCCCTTGAATTCACAAGAAAATGTAATTATTTGGCCGTTTGTTTCGGACATTACGAAGCTACTTGTCTTATCTTTGGGAGATGTTCTTGACCTAGCGGCCTTTATAACTTTTCTTTTTCTTATTTCTCGAACTGTACTTAGATACAACCTCGCTGGGCTAACCCACTTCAAATAAGAACTACGACCACATCTCGAGAGGAATATTTTCCATTTATTTCGTATCCTTCTCGTGTTACATATTTATTCACTTGCATGAACTCATAAATTCTTCATAAGTTATCAACTCGTGTTATTACGTAATTTTACTGTTATTACTCCAATCGGGGTAAAGTAAATCATTTATACAAATATTTATGTTGACGTATCGGAAAATCGAGATTGGCTCAATAATATAAACGATTGTGAACATCAAAGAGCAGATAGGTGTTTAGAGAGGAAAAAAAAATAGCTGGTTGTATGAACGAGTCCAACGGGTCAGGTGAACGAGCCGTAATCCCTCGGGTGCCGCCGCCGCTCTAATCGAGGCCTTTCAGTATAACTTACTCTTGTACAGGCTATATAAACAGAGGTATTCGATAAAAATAAATGTTATTGACTCTGTTCCATGCGATTCTGTTACTTGTTAAAGCGCAGTATTGGGTAAAGGCACAGATGTGATCGGGATGCCTGAATTAAATGTGTTATTAGACTTTAAGTGTATTGATGAAACTATAAACCGACTAGACTACAAATATACTAATAAATTTACGAAATGGTTTCAATTATCTAATAGCAAATTAAAATAATTGAGTTCCATTCGAAATACAAAGCTTCAGCTAACAGTCAGTTAAAATAAACAATTTGAAACGCCAATATATATACGAAAGATAGTTTGTTGAATCTCTTTAATTAACGTCTGCCGCCTTTTGTTCTAGTAATGAGCAAGAACTAGGTAAATACGAAAAACGGGGAAATACTGGAGTCTGGCGGACTATAAAAAGTAAAGAACGTCAACCAACCTTGATAGTGCTGTGGAAGGAAACTTAATTTAGCCGGCTTTGCTTTCAGACGAGAAAAGCCAACATTGATGCAATTTGTTAGAATACTAATCGTAATTGCGAGTCTTCCGTATGACTGAACATTTTTGCTTCTACAATTCTAATAACAGCGCCAGTCTCATCTATTTTATCGTAAAGGAAATGCGGTTTTCAGAATCCATATTCATGAGCCATAATTTAAGCATGTGTCAGTGACTCTAAAATCATTTCACACTTCACGAAGCTCGCGTTAAAATTCATTAGTTAACTCAAACTATTATTATAATCTGTTTCTCAATTATGGTTCGCCAGAACGTGTAGTATGTTGATGATAGATACACACTGAATATTTATGTAAATCAATGTTCCCGGAAGCACAGGATAATTACAAAGGGCTAAACATTCTGTTCAATTACGTATGTTGAACAGTTGTGCCCAACATACCAAGTAGGCACATAATATTCGCGGAACGGTATCGATTCTCGACCGTGATTGGCCGAGCTATAAAAACGGGCGTTTTGTTGGATTTACCGTTTTATGCGAAATCTTAAACTGAATTTTTATTTGGTATTTTTCAGTCCAAAGTTACTCTTCATTTGAAAGATTTTTTTCACATAAAGAATCCTTTCCTTCAAAGATTTTTATGTCTTGAGTAAACAAATATTTATTTCTCAAAACGTATGAACTTCGAAAAAAATCTTTATTCGGGTCACGTATCTGTCGAGTCTGTATAAGTTGGGCTTCGGATCGGATATGACAGGGATAAGCCAATTGTCGGCGCATCTCCCGCAAATTGACAGCTCTGCCGGATAGAGCCATATTTTGCGAGCTTTATTGAACTAATTACACTTAGGTCTCCCCTATATACTACCCACGTCGTCCCACTCGAACAAACTAATGAAACTACCCCTATATCCAAGAAGTTAGACGAAATATAAGGGTACCTAATAAACTCTATTCGCAAAATGTTAGCTTAGCTCCCTGAAAACTACATTCACAGAGTCGGCTTACATATTTGAAAAATCTTGGATTTATAAGTCACGTACTTACTGCACCCACTTCAGGTAGAATACCACGAACTGAAATTTTTACTTTTCAATTTTTACATTTTCTGTCGCATATAATCCCGCAGATTGACGAAATGGCACAGCCGAACCTAGGAGCAGGCTGCATCAAAGATTTACATTTGTAGGTGAATGCATTTGAGAAATGGAGGTTCCCAAGTAGGGAGAGTGCTTCAAAACTCGTTCCATACAAGTCATTCAGCAAACATGGTATATTTACGAGTGGTATTGGATTTTACAGCATGGCCCTAATATCCGGGGAGTTATTCTCAAAGGTTTGTGAATAGTGAAAAGTTTCCGAACGACAAGCAATTTCCTAACCTGACGATGTTATCTCGAATTTAAATGACATTCTTTTGAAGGCAGCGCGATAATGGGAACAGCAGAACATTCGAGTGTTTTTAATAATCGTTGGTCGAGTGCTCGTCGCATCAGATTCCGCATTTCCATTTTGTTTTCAGTAACGCGTGTAATGGAAAGAATGACTAGACATAATGAGGGCGTTTCTGTAAGAAAAAATGCGTCTTTCTCTCCGCTATTTTTCTTTTAAAATGTCTTTCTTTTCGTGTCTTTTGAGGCAACATCAAGAAACATGGCACTTTGTGCTCCGGAGAATGTTGATATAACTGTAGTCAACAGGGGAATAATAATGATTGTTTAGCTGCTTTTCCGGGTCATTACACAGAGAGTGAATATTTTTAGGTTTTTACAATAGATCCAATTGACATTAAGATCACAGCCGGGTCACAGCACGGACAAGTACCTACTAGTTGCATACACTTCACGTTTCATACTTTGCTTTGCGCCGCATTCTTATTCCGCAGGCGGCAGAACATACCGCCAGCATTGTAATGAGATGCTTTTTGAAAAGTTTGCAAAACTAAAGGCGCCTTCTCCAGAATTAATTTAGCCGGCTTCGATATCAATTCAGAAAAAAATGCTTCATTAGAAGGTGGCCGGCAACAGCGGCGTGCAGATCAGAAAATTATGCATTTGAAACAAAACACGTAGTCCTATTGGTATCCTTGTTCTACGTACGTGATGTGAATTTAGAAAAGTAAGCAAACAAAGGACAAACCTGTGTTTCGAGACTTTACGTGATGGTATTCCCTAATATTTGGTCTCAGAGCAACCCAATCGTAACCTAACAGTAATTTGGTACAACTGTAGCGGGTTCCGCATCAAACAATATTAACAGCGGTACAGACTTACTGAAGCTACGTACGAGTACGTACGAGCCGGATATCTAGAACTTAATTATACGTTTCAAGTAACGCTCTATTACGTCAGGGCTGTCCAAGAGTATGTACCTCAGGGGCTAATATACATAACGGACGAAATTGCCTGAGCGGAGCGGGTACGTTTTTAATTTTCCCGGATGGAAAGCAGCTACTCTACGTCCCTTTCCGGGTACCAAGGCTATATCCGAAACTCATAAAATTGATTCGCTATTTTAGCGGCGCAAACGAACTTAAATGGCAGCCATAATACATTTTCATGGCTAATTACATTCGTTTGTGATTACGTACCTGTACGTGTTTATCTGTGCTCGCCCTCGCTTTGTGGCATCGTAATGAGGTTAGTATTACAAGCCGGGCTTGCAGGCCGCATATTGGGCAGCCCTGCCCGAATAACTAGCAACCATGCGGGTAACATGATGCCTCTTCCTACTCATGATAGTTATCTCCTTGTTACGCTGATAACATTTAAGTTCCTTACGATAAACTGAATATCCTATGATTAATCCTTCTTCTAAAATTTCTTTATAATAATGTGAAAATGATACGATGTTTTAATGAGTTTTCTTCCAAAGCTACCTCATAGAAATTTATCATAAAATATTTGGTGTTTTGTTCGTAACCACATAGGTATAAAAAAATAGCTCAAACAAACTCTCTGTATCATCGCTCAACAGACAATTTCATTATTAACTTGGGAGCTGGACGGAAATACCTTCGCCAAGCCACCTGTCAAGCAGAATGAAGCCTTGGCATGTATTGATTCTTCTTCGTATCCCTGTACTCCTAGTACTCAATCCCACTTCCGATATAGGCCCGTTCTTAATTTACGTTTTCATTTTTAAAGGCAATCCCAAACATTCTCCAACACCGATATTTTTTCCAATTACGCAAAGTGAAAAACTAAATTCGTAAAAAGATTGACATTGGACCAGTCCTCTGCGTTCCTTTTAAGATAATTTGTATGATTTCTTTTCACTTCGGCCTTCGGGCGCAAGTCGCTTAACGATTACGTATATATTGTAGGTAGGTAGATTCGTTCTGCTGAAAATGGAAAGCTTTTTTGACGTGGAATCATTTGTTATTCGATGCAACCAAGTAGGTATTACATTTTATGGCACCCATTTTCAATGTAAAAAAATCACCCTTCGTAATTTTTTTTTAATGTTTTGTGCTTTGTTTGAAATTTCGTAAACTATGTGTATATGAATTACGTAAGCTATGCGAATACAGTTTATTTCAAATAAAAATTTGCCGTTCATCTTAACCGTAACATAGAAAACAACGCTATTCAAATAAAAAGGTCTTTCGAATAGCCTTTCATTCAATTGAACTTCATAACTTTGGTTCTCGGGTTCATAGTTGTTTCGCCAAGGATTCACTGAGTTTGTTATTTAGTAGCTACATTAAGGCTATACTTTAATACAAGTTATATTTTCTTCCATAAAATCAGTACCTATCGTTAAAAGAACTTATTTCACGAAAAGATTTTTGAAGAATTTTCATCACTTATCTCGTTGTTTAGTACCGAAAAGAGGTATTTATTTTATTTTATGGAAAACTTACAGCTAAACAAATCCAATAAGTAAAAGTTTAAACAATATATGCCCAATTACAAGTTTCAAAACTATACAATAACACAAAACAGAAAGAAAAAAACCAAATAAAAGTTTGTAAACAACTATTGACGCTCGAAAAAACCATTACTTAAAATTTTCTTCAAATTAGCAACGCTAGTATTGAAAATGTCGATATCAGCTTCCCGGCAGGTTGCATTGTACATACGACTCGCTCTTACCATGAACGAGTTCCGTACTATGATTAGTTTACTTTTAATTATTAACATGGTAGAACAAAAAAATACTTGTTCCTTTATTTATTTTTGATGATAAATGATACCTACTATTCGTAAAATGTGTTCTCCGAAGTACCCCAGTATAACAGGTTCCGATAATGGTAGCTAGAACGGTGTCGTTAAGAGATTACATGTGAGAGGGCTGGAGGGTAGTCAGCGTCGTCGGGTTCTGCTGACGGGGCTCGTCCACGACCCGGCGACATTGTCAAGTAGCACTAGCCCTAGGGCTGCTATGAGAGCTCAAGTTTTAATCTTGAATCCTGATTTGCCGAAGTTAATTCTTGGTGGAAATTTAATTAGAATAACAGCCTTATTCATAAAAAATAAACCTCATGATTTAATTAGTTTAATTTCAGATCAGCAGATTCTGTATTCAAATTTTTCTCTAGAGATTTTGAATTTAGAATTTGCTTAACAGTATAGACATCATTATGGTTAGAATTGTTTTATGAATAAGCCTGAAAACCGCTACATTGCGAGATGATTTGATTAACTCTTAGGCCATGTTAAACGTGGTTTAAAAAAAATTAAACTAATAGAAAGACAACCTTATCCGTCTCTATATTCCATTCAAGTAGTTAGAGCAAGCATCACCATTTACTATATCATCATATAAAAGTAAGATTCGCTTGCCAGGAATGGTGATAATATAATATAATTGTGTTAACTGAACCGGTCTGAACCCATGCTACAAAGAAACAGACTTGTGAACACTGACAGCAAATATTATCGTTTTATTTGAGTTTTGCAAGTTTATATTTGGCAAATTCATAACTTTAGGAAGCAAGTTCCAAAATTAACTGAAATATTTCAAATAAAGTACGTCAGTCAAAATATTCCTATTTACATTTCATATAAAACGCTGAACATATTTTATGAGAAACGCTTTTTTTTATAAAAACACACTGATGTTACGTTGCACGGCTAACGTCATACGGCGAGCGAGCACGCTATCTGATAACAAATAACGCAGCTTTTATGAAAATAATACGTCCGACACGAATTATATTTCGCTTTTTGGACTAAAATGAAAAAGTAACAGTAATACGACGCAGAAATTTTTAATTAAATTTCAGTATTATAGGATTTTAGGATGAAGGATTTTAATATCTCTTGGAAAGTTATTTTCATATCACTAATCATATTCGACCCGAAAACTGAGGGCGAATCCTAATATTTTTAAGTCCAAACTGAAAAATAGTGGCGTTTTTGGCGTGGCGAAACTAAATGTCAGCGATGTGACTTTCAAAATCTGAATGTTGTCGTTTACATTGAATTATTAAGTACTACCCTTGGTCATTTCTAAACTTTACCTCGTTATACCCGCTTTAAGACAAGCCCCTGTCAAAACCGTCGCGCCTGACAGATGGAATGACGGGGTTATTGTGATCCAAAATGGTTTTGTACAGGAAAAGCGTCCCCAGGCCTGGATCAAATTGTTCTGAAATTATCCCTCAATCGCCAAGAATATGATAAATTGAGACAAATGGGCAATTTTCACATGGTCATAATATAAAAAAAAAACTATTTATATTGTAGAGTAGGTGTCCCGGTGAACTTCGTCTTACATAACTTGATTTGTTTCTAAACCATCCCTGTATTAGAGCGAACAAATATAAAAAAAAATCGTTGGTCAAGCCGTTTTTTAGTTTTAGCGTGACAAACGAACAGCAATAGTTTTTTTTATATAATAAGGGAAGAAGAAAATTGTGTTTTATTAATAAGAAACGGAAAAGAAGAGGGTATTTGACAACCTTAACCACCCTCTCCACAGCTCTCAACGAGTCATTGGGTTATATTTATAATATCGAATAAGAATATTCCAGCAAATTCTAGGGCTGTCCCTAACAGTACCTACTCGTACCTCTGTCAGAATATATAATGTATTTAATTATTTTGACGGAGGTAGCATGTATGTGGCGAACAATTTGGACAGTTATATTAAAAAATAATTGATGGATAGGCACCTGTAGGCGTAGACCGAAAGCCTAAATCCTTAGAGCAACTTTGAATTCAATTGTTTTATAAATTACTTATTCATACACGGTTCTTACACACAAAATAATTATAAAAAAATGGCAACATATTTTTAATATCACAAGTTAATGTTAAATTTAATCAATATTTAGGAAAGTACCCAACTATGTATCTACTTTAAACTACTTATAAATAACTTATTCTTCGCAACTGCGAGGAACAAATTTTTTCGAATATTATTTTTTATTTATTTTTATGTACTTAGTTATAATGTACAGTTTTATTTAGTTTGAATGCTCCTAAATACCAATCCTACGCCCAACTACACCTTAGGAGCTAATGAGTCACTATAAGTGTGAAAGTACTTCCTCGGTTTGTTCTCACAACTCATTAGAACGACTAAGCACTTACTTTATTCCACAATTTATTAAATGGGGCCTTAGGTACTCATATCACTTCGGAAAGCTTAACTTTCTCTAAGGCAAAGAAGCCCTCACCGTTTGCAAACGCTTGAGGCGTATAAACATTGTAAAAGAGAAACTTCTCATAAGTTGTTAGCGCCTAGTAACCTATTTCTCTTACTAAGCTACTCGCCTTAATAACTGACGCGGGGAAATAAATGAAAGACACACTTTACCTTCTTCATTTTTCAAAGCAGCGTGAAAATTGTCCTACTGTGAAAGATATTACAATATTTTTCACATCTATCTTCATGCGAAATATGTGCGCATTCACGTGGAAGCAAAACAATTTAGTAGTCTTGTTGAAGTGTATGCGGCATAAATATGTCACTCCACCACCCTTAATACAGTGGTTAACCCAAACCTGAAGGATGTGTACCTAATTTAACTTTGTTAACCTTCGTAATTTATTCGTCTTCACTCGGGTGACGGTATGGGCCCTAACGACTCCTTTAATAAAGTAAATAAATCTGTCACGACAGCGGAAGAGAAGCCGACAACAGTAAATATTTCGGTCGAAGATCAAATGATGTAACGTAGTAATCTTTCATCAGACACTTTGATTAAATTATGCTGGGTATTCAAAACGGCGGTAATGCGGCGGGGAAACACGTTATCAGTGTCACTAGAGAATTTAATAAAGTTTTTATTAAAAATAATTGGTATTGAATATAGAAAGAGGGGACAAAGCGGATTCCTTTACAAGACCGAGTCGGTGTTGTTCGTTAGCGTCACATTCCCATGCGGCGGACACTTGTTCACGCCTCTCGGCAGCCGGCCCTGAATTTATTCGCTTTGATCTCTCCTTCATATTGTTTTAAATTGCAGAACGAATCGCGGTTTATACAAAATATATTTTCTCTTTTCGTATTGTAACAATCTATATTTTTTATTCCATTTGATATACTACGGATATATATATACTACGGATGAAATTTTTGGTGTAGAAAAAAACATTTTGAAATATTTTAGGATGTATAGAACCAAAATTGGGGCAGCGTTTATTCAAAACCGATGAAACATTTCACTGTGTACCATTTATTTCTTGACTATTGAATTGAAATGTTATGAAACTACAGACAGCTGTCTAAAAAATAGACATGCTAGAACAAAATGGTTTCCTACGAAAATAATAGTACCTACTGGAAATCCAACAGGAATACACACAATAATTTACTGAACTAATCATAATAATCAGAATCTAAACTCTCTAATGACACCTAAGCTGGCGTGATGGCAATCACAAAGGAACACAACACAATGCCTATAATGTCATAATGAATACTGCATAGTGCACAATAATCGTTCTAATGAGAACCTAAGGCAAAGCACACACGTACACATACATCTCGTCTTACTCAACATCATACGGTACTAATTAAGTGTTCGCTATCAAATAATCCCCAATGTGCACCGGCTGTATACGTAGTACCAACATTACGCAAATGCAGCACTACTGAGAGTCTATGACTGCCTGATGTGGGTGTTTGCAATGTGTGACACCGCAGTGTGAGCATTGACATGCTTCGGAGAAACTGTTTGACTATATACACTGTTAAAGATAATACACACTAACTACAATTTAGTCTAACCCTGGCAAATAGAGTCGCAGAAAATCTTCTTTTAGTGTTCAAATGCCAAATTGTTTATATCCTGAGTTCATCTACTCCATGCACATTGGATTCTTATATTTTTCTTGTCAAATATTTTTTATGTCGGTAGGTAGTCTGTGAGTACAGATTGCCATAAATTCTGTCTTTTTCTATTTTTTTATTTTTTTTTTTCATATTTGTATTTTCTAGTTTTATGATTTGTGTAAGTGTGTTTTTTGGTTTTCTGTTCTTGTACCAAATAAATGTTTTATCTATCTATCTATGTGTGAATTAAAATTATACCAAACATCATTTTCTTGCCTTCGTCCCAATTTAATTGCGGTTGACGCAGCATAAATTCTTCATCCATATCTCTTCTATTTAGTCGTCAACTCAGTAGTAATCTCCTGCTAGACTAAAATACATTTTTATATTCAACTAATGGCCCGCCCCGACTTCGCCCGGATGTATATTTTTTTTCTTTTTTTTTTGCACAGGAACCTTCTCCTGACAATAATGAACACAACAAAAAAGAATTAGCGCAATTGGTCCAGCCGTTCACACGTGATGCCGTAACCAAGGGAAATAGGGATTCATTTTTATATATATAGATATATATAAAATTCTTCCGTTACTGGTGACTGACTGAGTGACTAAATGACTGACAGACAACGCACAGCCGAAACTACTGCTCGTAGAAAGCTAAAATTTAGCAAGTAGCTTCTCTACACTCTGTAGGGGAGCACTAAGAGAGGATTTCCCGAAATTTCTACGGGAACGGGAAGAAAACGGATATTCGCGTACGAAGTCAGGGCAAAAGCTAGTGCTTAATAAGGCGATCTATAGTTTTTTTGGTCTCTCCTACCGTCTATACCAATCAGAAAATCAATCCATAACTCATAAACACGATGAACACCAGAAGTCATTAAGTAATTCCTCAACCAATATCCAGTGACACGGGTCGTGTAACACGTTTTATATAAAATCAATTATAGTAGGTCGCCTTCCACCGCTTCCGTTATGGGTTTGATTAATGAACTTTTTATAGCAACGGTCTGGCTTGTCGCCAAATCTATATTGACATTAACGATTTCAAAGGGACACCAATAAGCCTTTACTTGGCGTAATAACATTTTGTATTCGATTATACCATGTTTTATGACCGTGCTTGCGTTAAATATTACCATAATAACTAGCAAGTTATTTGTTGCAAGTACTTTAACAAAATATGTTTGAAACTACATCTTCTATCTATCTATATAAATAAAAATGAATCGGTAAATGTGTGCTAAGCTCAAAACTCGAGAGCGACTGGACCAATTTCGCAAATTCTTTTTTTGTTATGTTTGTTATTGTCTGGAGCAGGTTCTTATGAAAGAAAATTTTGAAAAAAACACTTACATCCGTGCGAAGCCGGGGCGGTCCACTAGTATTATAATAAAATAACGGCCGCCTGCTTTCCACACCCATTCCTCCAACCATCCAAATAGAACTATAAAAGATATTCGCAATCGATCAATATCGCGGCTGCAAACACAACCTCACAAAAAGAGGTTTTATAGACCTTTCAGAAACTTAATGTAAGATCTAAGCCCTGTCTACAGAGAAAAAAAAAAAAAAGCCCTGTCTACAGTGAACGTGCCCCGTGTCTATACACCTGCATCTTGACAGGTGAAAGGCTTAAAAACATTGATGCTGCGATTTAAGTAACTACCTACTGGCCCCAAGTTTTATTAAAACACTGTAGACTGGACAAGAAGGAGAACATTATGGTGTTCATAAGCGGGCACAGTTTGCGCCTAACTATAACTTCAACAAAGCTATTGTCAGAGCTTCCCTTCAACGAAATTCTACGTAATCAACCAATAACAACATGCCACAGTTAGGAACTGGATTCCTAGTATATTATTACATTAAAATAATTTATTGGTAGTGAAGATATTATTTATTCGCGTTATTGCTATTTTTAGCCCGTAATATTGCCTATCCTCATTGATTTTCGCACGAATTTGCGCGTTATATACATATAACTAGTTTCAGCTAGCGGCTCAAATTATACCACAAGGGATAGTATTCATCTCTAAATCAATATTTGTCGAAATTGGTTCTGCTGATTAGTGCAAAAACCTAACTAATGTGTGTTTAGGGTACGATGGGACTGACATACGCATTGCGATTACAAATGTCCCTAATAAATAAATAAAGAAAAAAAAAAACTATCTAATGAATAGAAAGTCCTACTTTCGCACGTTAATATAAGTATAGATTTCCATAACGACATGAAACCTCAAGACGTGCTTACTTGTAGCTCTTACAAGTTACACCAACACTAAAGTTTTACAAGAGTAATTATGAATATGGCATAAACGTAAACCTTTCTCAAAAGACCGTTGCGGTACCAATTAGGCTGAAGCTGAAAGCTCTGCCAGTAATTACAACTAGCCATTGAGCCCACAACACACCTCGATAGTTCGGCACACAAAGGCACACCTGATAGGCTAAGTTATTAATAAGACTTTATTAGGAAACTTGGGCAAAACCGGACTGGTGAGAAGCTCGAACAACTCTTACTATGGGGCCAAATCCAAAATCGCGAAAAAAAAATTGACTGCCCCATTGATGTGCACGACAAAATGTTTTGAACAGTTGATATTTTTTTCGCGATTTCGGGGTTGGTCCAATAGTAAAAGTTGTTCATAATAATGAGGACAATGACCCCTTAAGAGGTATTGCGTTTATTCTGTTGCACGTTGTATATTATATACATATTAATTATATCAAAATATTGGCTTACATAGCCAATATTTCCTTTAGTTACCGGAATATATTGGCTATTGGACCAGTGTTTGCAAGGTACATACACATTGCAAGGTACATATCAAAACAATAGTACACGATCAATTATAAGTATTATAAATATCTCAGACTCAAAATCCTTAGAACCTAGCAAGCAAGAAGCTAGCAAAAATAATATTTATCATCAAACATTCGGAAAAAGATACGAAAATAAAGAAAACACCCAAGATAGGATCCGAATCCAAGCAAACAAAAAGGATCTCACGAAAAAGATATAAGTCACATCTGTTATGTAACATCGTTAACTTAATGACGTTGATCAAACCTTCAAGATAATGTCATTCATGGCAAATGTAGGATTGATAGCAAAGCAATAAATGTACCAAAACCACAATCCATAACAGTCAGTGTAAATAACAAAGTAAAAAAGTAGTATAAATACAAGAGCTTTAATTTTGATGAAGAAATGAGTACTTTTTGAGGGTAAATATTAAATCCAACCATTCCAATAAACGTTATCTCGTTATGCATAGTTTAAAATTAAAGCCCAATATCAATTCAAAACAATGATGACATACAAAGCCAAATAGACTTACGTAAGCTCTTTGCAATTTGAACGAAATCTTAGGTGAAAAGAAGAGAAATAATCTCAGTGTTTCAGATTCCAAGAGTTTTAATTAGCAATGAAAAAATCTCTGGTAGGCACGCCCAGCAAACAAAACTAAGCTTTATTTTACTTTCACTTCCCTTCTGTGCCGAGATAATGTTACGAATTAGTATTCGGAAGACGTTCGGCCGAGTAAAGGGAAGTTATCCATACCCTTCTTTAAGTTCTGCGTCCACAGGCTATCGATGATTCCGAATTCTTCCCGTGGGAGGACCACGGAGACCTGTGTAGATTATACAAGTCTATTCAAAGGGCAAAGGAACTGTCAAAAGGTCGCTTATAACTTTGTATGTTTAGGCCTAATTAAATCCAACACACAGAACTCGTGTGACATTATCATTGTCACGCAGCGCGGCGACAAACCATAAAACCGTGTGAGTTGGCGACTATGTGACGAGCCCACAGATGCGGGCTGAAAGCCTAACCAAATTAAACAGATTACTCCCCGGAGGTTCCCGCGGCTCTTAAATACCGCGTTATTCAAATTAAAATAGGTACATTATGAAGTCAATTTTGGCAGAATTCAAAACGACCTTCCACGCGATTCTTCAACGTTACTCATTTAAATTTATGCATAGCCATAAAACTCAGCCACGAAGTGATTAGGTGTACAAAGTGAAATAAGTTAAATATTTACCTACTGAGAGTCTAATATTGTTCCAACGCTTTCGGCAGTAAAAACTAACTTTACTGCGGATTAGGTGTTAACGTTGTTTGGTGATTAGTCAAATTCGCAATTAGTCCAACTGCACTACGCAATTTTGAGCGTGCAATGAATACCAGAGTTGCCGAATTCATTGGTTTGACATACTATTTCAGGTTACATTAGTCTACGATTATTAGTTCCTCTGCATACAAATAGCAGTCCATTACCTAAGACAACTGCGAACACAGACTGCGAAGTACTACAGGTAGTTCTTTGTCAACAGTTTTACCGAGCTTTAATTTAGTTCAGTCAATCTTTACCTTTGTGAACGAGCTCTTATCCCAAACGACGCTCTTTTGCTTCACGAATTAGCATAAATTCGTAATTAAAATTTTCATAATTATCAACTTGTCCAAGTTCGCTCTACTCAAGGTTCATCTCAGTGACGGTCATTATTCAACGCATTATTACGGAGATCGAAAAATAATGAAACATCTAACGACTTCGCCAGAAACACCGTTGACAGCAGTAAAGTGATCTCAATAATAAGCAACACAGACAAATCTGGCAGTTAATAACAATTTACAATGACCCAGATTGTTGGCATTCTTGCTCTGGAAGGAAAATTTAATCACTATGAAAAATTACTTTGACATAATAATAAAGTAACACAGAGAGCAGAGAGAATATAATTATGTCGCTCGTATGTACAAACCGAAACAACTAGCTACAAAATACTGCAGAGACCCCAAAACGTTAAACCTGAGCGGAACACCACACAAGCTAAATGTAACAACAATTAAACATAGTAGAATGAGGCTGAAATTTTTAAGGGTCGGCCTGACCGTGTAGTAATGAAGTTGATGTACGCACAATCAACCCAGTGCGGTGGCCCTAACTTTACCGACCCACAAAGTCCCCTAAACAATTACACGGCAAGATATCGCTTTGATCTCGTCAACTAAATTATTTACTTTTGTTCGGAAAATTCAAAATAGGACAATCCCGCTCTAGGTAGAATTAGATTTAACGGAATTTGACTTTGACTCGGAATTTTCAGCGCTGTCCTATATTATTTTAGTTTTGTTAAGTTCTATAATATTGCTCGTTAGTTGGCATATAAAGTTTGTGAGGAAAGTCTACGTATTATGAGATTGTGACTGGCTATTTTCTCCCTTTAAAAAGAGCAAAGCTTCCAAACGATACCGACAGGACGTTCGGTCGTTAGCGCGGGTCAAAGCCGCAAGGAGAAACATGCTGCATTTAAAACCTCCATGCAGGCAATTTGCTGGCATCTACGACCAACTACATTTAAAAAAAGAAATTCTCTCGTACAATGTAAGTTTCAACGCTAAACAGTTGGTGGTGCATATTTTTTTTGCAATTCAATCGTGGCTTCGGGACAAAAGTTAGTTCTGCCTGAATTATGACTTCTTAACAAAAATATCAGAGTTTGTTAACTTTTGTATCCTTGCAAAGGTGGATCATTTATAATTTTATAAAGCAATATTTTATTACGATATGAAATGCAAGTTAATATTGTAGTTAAAGTCCTTAAATGCAGAATTTGTTAATAATAGTTAAAAAATTTAGTCATGCTATAAAATGCCACTCATCTCAAAAATAAATAACCACTTTCCTCATATTCTAATTTACTATTCAATTAGCTCTTTCTTGCAGCGCATAGGAACCATGTATTTTTAAGTTTATCTTAGTATCTATGACAGAATTTTCGGTAACCTGACCAGTCAGACTAAAGATTAACTCCTACAAAAAAAGAATTATCCTCTTTGTAATATTATTTTAGATTTAAGCCTCACCCCTGCTCACCATGGTATATAATGTCACTAATGTTCAATGCTTACTCAGATATTGCTCCGTCACTGCTTACGACAATGGCAGTCCTGAGTTAGGCTACAAATCAACGCATCTCGCTTATTCCTAGCCCAGGCTACAATGTAACGGCTGAGCCATTTACATACGTTAAACTAAAGTCTGACTGGCCATAAATATGGCTACGCAAGTAACGAGTACATAAAATCAATACCTCTCCATGAACTACCGAGTACAGACCGATACATAATAAACAAAAATATTAGGAACTAGCTTTTGCCCGCGACTTCGTCCGCGTGGAATAGTTACTTGGGGCAGACATTTTTATTTTAAGATTATGAAGTTTAGTAAAGTTTCAGTCAATGCTACTGAACAGAGAAAGAAAAGATAGATATATGTATTATAGAGAGTTGAAAAAATGTTCGACGTGATTCTTTAAATTAGCATAACTTTTTTATTTATTAACCGATTGACATGAAACAAACACTTGTTAAGTGGTGCTTACCACAATGTATAAGTGAAACCCACATCTAAATCAGATAAGCCGTTTCTGAGATTAGCGTGCACAAGCGTACAGACAAACAGATAAACAGACAAACAGACAAATTTTCACAGACAGCGATCTGTTACATTTTTTTATATGTATATAGATCGATATAGATAAAATTGTTGTGATTTACAGGATGAGTTTCAATTCAATAGGCTATATTTCAGGAGTGTAAAAGTTCTTATGACATATGTATGAACAACTTTTGCCATTGAGTTAACAAGAAATATGATAAAATCCCAGCTGCTCAATACATCTTATGTTCGCATAATGCAACTAAATGTGCGGAACAGATGTTAGTTTTGATATTTATGAAAAAGTGTTCACACATAAAGGCTGCTTTTCAATTTATCGACAATACATATTTAAGTGGGTGAACGTCCACAATTCATTGAAGTCAGCCTGTATGTAATCGGTCCCAACTAGTACCAGCAATTAGCTCTCTAGTTACTATGTCTAACGAGGCGGGCTAAAAGCAAACCGAAAAAACGCTAAAACGGATGCTCTATGTAGCTGTTATTTATTTTAAAATGTGAAACATGTCCGCATTAAATAGACAAGCAAAAACACTCCAACGAAAAGCCTTTCAAAATTCTTGTCACAACTACTTTTGGGACTTATCCTGTTCCAGGTATTCTTAAAAACTAAAAGGATACTCCGAATCCCTGTAGGATCAGGTAGTCCCGGCAAATAAATTCTCCTGCTAAATGCAATCGATTCTATGTCATGAAATATGGCCCGTTTATTTCAATAATGGTGTCAGACGGGATTGAAACTTAGATCCTTGGGTTATGTTAGCTTTCTGTACATTGAATTTAGGATTAGCGCTAAACTCAGTTGACTTCAGACTGCATTCGATTATTATGAAGAATTTTAATTTTTTTTTTGTTAGTTTTCTATACTTAGATAAATTTATTCAAAGGAATAAATATGAAAGTTTGACAGCTTTTGCTTAGAAAATATATCAAACCGCCATATTTATTCTGCAAATAAAAATTAATCTGTCCTGTTAATCTTGTAATTTATAAATGAAAAAAAATCTTGGTTAAAACACACCCATTGGACGTTCACCCTACTATTGATTGCTACAGCCTTCACGCTCTTATTATATTATCAATTCAGGTGGTGCCATTCCATTTATTTCAGAGAGAACCCCGATCGTCTCCAAATTGTAGCTATTAACTAAATTAGCAATTTAGCTCCAAGGTGCCGTCTAATTGATTACACTGAAAAATATCGGTACGTGCCTATTGGAAAACTCTCTTGTCTGGTACCTAGTACCTGTACCAGCGATAATTATTTCATGAAGGAGATTTATCGTCGGCAGGTGTTAACGCCGTAAATTATTTTTCGTAGGTTATTAGGTTTTAGTGTATTACACGCAGCCTCGCTATAACGGTTACGTGTTACCTTAACATACCTCCTAAAATAGTTTATGGGCGATTTATAGCGGGTCCATAGGTTTTATTTTGTTCCCACCATTCGTTTTACGGTATGCGAACAAACAACCGAGATAAAATTTAAAAATAAAAGGTAAAACCTTTTTCACGCTCAAATTGAGAATTAAGTGCGATACTAAATCAAAAGCGCTCCGAACAGCTGAATACTGGATCCGTGGAGATAAAAAATATATAAATGACGCATCTAGTACGTGATAAGGTTCGCAGTGAGTACATTCCAAGATTTACTGTCTGTTCGCAAAGATAATAGAGGGAAACGAAGCTTGAGAATGGCATTACCTCGTTGAGCTCGTAAAATGTGCGAATCTGCCAGACGAAGATCTCAGGTCGCGCACATTTGGACTCGCCGCGCGCCGGGTGATACAGCCGCTCGTAAAGCTACGCAGTTACCGCTCACTCCTAGCTCCTCAAAACTCCTTAAAGTTAAGGTCATTACGCACGTTCTTCGATTTTATCGTTGGCCTTGATTAAAAATACGCATGACGAAAATAATAAACTACGGATACATTGACATGTTTTCAGACAGGAAGCAAAATACCTTCTGAAAGTATTGTTTTCTTACTGACTTCAATAACTTCCAAACACACTTCCAAAAATATTTTACTTTTACAGCAGATACTTAAGTTTGGCCGACGTTATTGAACGGAACGATTCATTTATCTCTCCCGCCCACAACAAAATAAATATCAACCGATCAAATCGAAACTTATAATTGAATTAATTTTTCTTCAATTAATTATTTATCGGAGTATTACGGTAACATGGAAACTGTCGGCCTCAATTAAATTCAATTAGCGTTCCGTTAAAACTACGTTGTCATGCAATAAGTAAATTAGTGAAATCAGTTGTTCGCCGAATACACAAATGTTTAATTAATAAGGGTGTTCCGGACAAAGTGGTCGGCATAAACGAACCGACGAAGCATCGGGGAGTTCTACCGGGTACAATTTAATGAACACAATCATTATTTTCTGAAATGACAACAAACAAAGAACAATAGGTAAGGAAATTACTGAGACGTATTCTGACAAATTTTATTAAGTAGTTACGGGATACGGAACCTTTGTAGTCTCGACACAAAAGAACTTTGCGCAGATTTTACTTTACGACAGTATCGTATTTCATGGTGATGCCCTTCATCTTTATTGAAATAAAATGAGCCCAGCTTTGTGATTGGCTTTTGTCTATTCAATTATTTTGTGAACTTTAAAGGCATACTTTACTTCATTATTCTGAATTATTTCTAAACAAAGGCAGAGGAAGACACATACTTCAAAGTCAAGAGCTCTCTTGTGAGTGATACGACATGTCACTAAAAGATCATCGTTCACACACTACAGCTCCCACGAAGTACGTCCTCATCATCTGGTACTTAACACGCCACCCTTCTATAATTAACAGTTAATACGTTGTTCATTAACCACATGATATGTAAAATTACCGCTGAATTTCAGCTAATAGAGCCTTGGATACGTAACACAGCCAGCCACGCGTGATCATGAGCTCCCTTTGTCAATAAAGACCAATATGGAAGATAGAACCACTATATACGAGAATATGTCAAAGTAAAATTACTATACTGTTTAAAATTACTTTAAAGCTACCTACTTCATTAACGAAGTAGTAGTGCAATGTAGTATTAAGTAATTTTATATTACAGAATAATAATAATCCACTCTCATTTGAAAGCTGCTCTATTTAATATCGCTTGAGATTTTGATTCATGAAACAAACAGAATGAATCTTAGCTAAAGGTGTATTTTTTTCAGTGCTTATTA
This sequence comes from Mamestra configurata, assembly GCA_002192655.3. Lineage (NCBI taxonomy): Eukaryota > Metazoa > Arthropoda > Insecta > Lepidoptera > Noctuidae > Mamestra > Mamestra configurata. The sequence continues at coordinate 687,939 of NDFZ01005472.1, forward strand.
GCGTGTTAGTGCTTATGACACATTGAACTCAACAAGATAATTAGGAAGATATTTGTCGGAAGATAAAGCGGTCAGACTTTTAGACATCCAATTAGGATACCGTAACAACTATCACACATTATTTGGAATTGTAAATGAAATTAACATACCCCGATGCATAGTGTAGCCACCAAGATTACAATATCCACACCAATCTACCGATCTGTTCATCGAAATAATTAACAACCTTCCTCGTACACAATTTCCTGGGCTATGAATAAGAGAGATAGCATGGCAGACACAGTGATTACATCGACAAGACGGCTGGCCGCACAATGCACGATGCACGTGAGTGAGTACGCACCGACTACTACTCGTACGTAGGTAATTGAATGTCGTAGCACAGTAGTAGCTTGCAATCGAGCTCTTCTGTGTCAGGCAAAACAACCAAAAGTGTTAGTACAACACTAGATTTTCTGAATTCGTTAATATGTTTGTTTTAAAAAAAATGTTAGGAACACAATTACAGAAACGATATATTTTTTTAATCTTAATTTAAAAAAATGTATGGGTTTATAATGTATGAATTCCATATGGTGCTTGTATAAACTGTAGTAGCACAATTTTAATAAAAATGTAAGTTTTTTGGCAGTTTAAATATCTAATTTTTAAATATCGTAATTCATGGCACAGAAACTGTGCAGTGAAAAATAATGAGCTATAGTGTATCTTTATAACAACAAAATTACTTTTGTAATCATTAACAATTCCAGACAAGGAAACCGCCTACAAACAAACAAACATTTTAACATTAATTTCAATAAAACGCCATTTTACAAACTAATAATTAAAGTTCCACTCAAATTGTGATTATTTAAAATAAATTAATTTAACCCTAGTCAAATCGCCTCAATAGTAGAACTAATTTCAATACCTGATCTTTATCAATACGACGTCGGTATCACCGGGTCGCTGCACAATGCATCGCGTCTGCAAGTGTACGCATCAGCTGCTATGTAGGTAATTGAATGTCGCATACAGACAGCGATCTGTCTGGCTTTTGGTTCACCTAGTTTTGGTAAAAGGGTCTGTTGTTGACACAGTTATGACTCTTAACGAATTTAAACTTACTTTACAATGGTATGTAGTGATATACCCCCAATTTGTAAAGTTGAGTATTTTAGAAATAGAGTTTCAGAAATACCTTACTCTAGTAAGGTGGGGTTTGACAAGTTCATTATTCAAAATAATCAATTCAGAAACCTATTAGAACGGGCATCACCACCTTTCTACCCTCTTCCTTAACATATTGGGGTCGACTTCCAGTCTAAATGGATGCAGTTGAATATCAGTACTGTACACGGAGCAAAAGGCTTTCGGACCTCCACAACCCAGTTACTGGGTAAACCGATACCCCTTGCTAAGACTAATTTTCTGGCTTCTTCGTAAAAGCTGTCAAAGACTAACAAATATCAGCCGTGATCTTAGCGTGAATCCGAAGCACACAGAGGTCTCAGTGTATAGGTAATACGTAGACGGTGACCCATCCACTAACCGACTTTAACAAGCACTGTTTAACCTAGAAGATTGACCCGTGTGGCTGTTTTTGTCGGCTGGCATTATTACTAAACAATTAATAGTGCTTTACCATGAAATTATGTATAATTAAACACAAACGAATTAGAGCCTGAACCTCTAATTAATATTCAAATAACCGCACTACCCGCATGGGTATTATAACGGAAATATTATCTAAACCTCGCAGTTAGGCACAGTACATACATGCTCTATTTATGTCAGTTTTTATTCCGATACAGATTTATGAGTATATCCGACATGCAAGGGCTAGTCCAGAATGAACGCGCAGTGACTTTGGCGGATGCGAGCGCGATTCGGTAGCCACAGTGCATTGCGAGCTGTTGTAGTGGGATGTAGAAGCTAGACACGTTTCCTTGGGCTGAAACAATAGACAATCGCTCGCTAAATCGCCGCTCCGACACATCGCACAAGGCGCCTCCCATGATATCTTAAGTCTGATAGCATAAAATAGCCTCATATTATTCTTGATACTTTGCTCCCGCTTTAGCACCCGCGCAAGCTCCACACCCTGGCCGGTACCCTAGACGCGGTGACTTTTACCCGAAGCTGACGGGTTACATGCAAATACTGTTTTTCCTCACATTCTTCTCCGTCGTGGCGCCTACGCCGTAGCATCTCGCCTACGCCGTAGAGCGCTACGCGGCTACGAGTGCTAAGAAGTGGCACGTGCCTGCTTTATCAATATTATGGCTTTGACGTTTTATTTTTAGAGTACGTAAAAATATAACGAAAGGGCCTTTGTACTAAACAAAAGAAAAACAAGTTCGTGCAACAAGTGAAAAATAAACGAGAAATAGCCAGTGGGCTTAGCCAAATGGAAAACGAAGAAACTAATTTGTTATGAGGCCACTTTGTTATTTTTTCGTTACCTGCACATCGGTCACCGGCGACACGATCCGTCTTCGTTAACTGCGGCTCGACCATTCTTCGTGAACAGCCGACATCCATCAAGGAAAACTGTTTCTATAGCTTTACACAATTCACACCTGCACGGACTCCATGAATAATGGGATAAATTGATGACTGTAATATTGCGATGAGGAAGCTTGAAATATTTTGTGCAAATCCCTTGAAATATTGCATCCTCTGACAATGTTTCATCATTCTCGAATTTGAATGGAGTAAGCTTGCGCACCTTGGACAGACGTCATAGACGTTGGCAAAATCCGACGATGAATTATTATTGACAGAACATATTGTATGATTTGGAGGTCAATGTATTTAAGTGTATTAACCACACACATTTTTTGCCAAATATACTTAACTTGACTCACACTTGACAATCATTAGTATAAAATAATTTGGAGAAACTAAATAGCTCTTCATCTCATCCAAATGTTGTTCACTTAATCAAGACAGGTCTCCACAATTTTAAAACATAAATCAAAACCATTTCATTAGCGGAAGGACCTCACAAATGTCCTAAACTTGACATTGTGACCCCGGACGTCAGCTGGAAGGATTTATGATGAAACTTTATACAAGACTATAAAATATCTATTTATATATGTATATCTATCTTGTATATAAATAAAAATGAATCGCTAAATGTGTTGCTAAGCGCCAAACCCGAGAACGGCTGGACCAATTTCGCTAATTCTTTTTTTTTTGTGTTTGTTATTGTCAGGAGAATATTCTTATGAAAGAAAATTTTGAAAAAAAAAAGTAATTCGGGCGAAGCCGAGGCGGGCCACTATAGTATATATATTTTAATTGTCAGTGGTATCGATGAATTATTTTATGCCCAATTATTTCTTTTGTTTTTATACGCGTTTGTACATGATTTCACGAATTTATTACTAAAAGGTTACCTGTACATAATAGAGCTATATTATAAATCGTTTATTCAATTAGTTGGCCAGATTCAGACATCCCAGCAATTTCTCAGGAGGATGTCTAAAATCTCGAGGGTTATAATTGGATCAGGCATAATTGACACTAGTCCGGAGTGCGGACCCTCCTCGCCCACATCATTCAATGTAGCTGCCTCCAAATCTGCATTTCATTTCCAAACTGGCACATGGGAATAATTAATTTAATTTGAACAACATTTCCTTTAAAAACGTTCCCAACACATGATGGGTTTGCTACACAAATTCAAAGTATTTAATTTTAAATCTACGTGCGTATTACTTACTAAGAAATCTTTGTTTCCCTATTCGAAATAAAATTAGGTTAATATTATTTCCCTAAATCTGTATTTTTTATTGTTTTATGAGTAAACGAGTTAAAAATATTGCAAAACTGAACTGAAAAGATTATCCGCGACTGTGTCAATAAAACTCAATTAGCAAAGAAAGATTAGTTAGCAGATATGAGAAAACAACCATAGCACTATCAACGCCAAATTAGAAAAATAAACAATACGGTTGCTTCGATTCTCCTTATTATCCTGCAAAAAGAGTGAAGCGAAGGAAATAAGTTTCTGTTCTAACAAGCTTTGCACCGGTACCTTGTTACTGCGATGTTGGCACAGCTTAGCGGATCCGAGTTGCTTCCAATCTGTTGAGGAAAAACCCACGAGATACAATAAAACCGGCTTCTCAAACAACAATAATAAATTAATACAGTGAGACTTTCTTTTTCACTTCGGCACGTGTATGACAGCTCAGGATGAGGTGCAAAATTACTGTAATATTTGTGTTAGAATTGTACCAAGACTACGGGTTAATTTATATTTATCTATTTAACACTAACAAATACAAATTTGCAGATGCGGACTTTATGTCCTAGGTCAATCGACCTTTGGATGATGCAGACACAAAACGCGATTTATCTATTTCGGAGCAAAAGGGATCATTTGTTTACGAAATACGACAATTCAAATGTAATGTTATTATTAGTCAGGACGACTTAACTCAGTTCCTGCGTAAGATAGCTAGAAGCGTGTAGCGGTATCAATTTGTACGGCAACAAAAAGAACCGCAACGCCATCTATCCTGTCAGCGCGAACTAACAACGAAATCCTGCATTGTGCAAGCAAAGTTCTCCGTACAATTCGAACATAAACAGCTGTCCGAATATCAACTATCGGGCAGTTGCCTTCCAGACACAACAACCGTCTGGTTCGGAGGATCCTCCCTTTTCAGTGGAGATTTGCGGGACTTTACTCTCTGTACCGCATACCATAAGAGTTTTTTTTTTTTTTTCCTGCGAGCAGTCTCTTTACTATAAGCAGGTGGGTGGAAGGTTGATTGGCGATTGGGGTTCATTTCCCTTCTTATTTTAGGTGTCAAGGACGTGCCGTCTTTTTAACCTTTTTGTTGGGCTGTTTGGGTTTTGGATTAGACCACGTGCTAGTGGATTGGCGTGATGTCTCAGGCGCTCCAAGTAGAGGTTTTCCCTGAGCTTTATCTTCTCAGCCATAGTGAGAACCTCTAGGTACTCGTGAATTTCGGTATTGGTTGTATACCATGCTAGAGTCCTCAGTAGGTATTTTTTTTTTGTGCACGAATTGTTGCCATAATTTGTCAAAAATTCAAGGTAACCTACTCCCGGGATTCAAAGTGTTCTACGTCCTATTGACATGGTCTACCCGTGTGCTAAGTTTCGTCCAAATCCGTTTAGCGTTAAGTGGCAACAATCAGATCGACAAATAGAATTACTTTCGCATGTATGTCATTAGTACGGATATCTTACTGTTTTTTGGGGCTTGTACAGATGATATTATTCTTTCAAGATTATAAAGCGCAAATCATTTACTTACATATAAGACGGAACCTAGCTAACGAAAATTGTTCCAACAAAGTTTCGTAGATAAATATTTTCGTATACTAGACCTAGATATACAGGTATCGTTTTATTATAGAACATACATATTGGCACACTGTATTATTATGTAAATGACAACTACCGAGTGGCAAACAACGTCAATGTTGTTGGAAAACAACATCTTCGGGACTGAGCCTACAGACAGTGTATCATACAATGTAGCTCTCAACTTTAGACAATGTAAGCATGGGAACAACCAGGTAAGGAATATTTTCGAGTTGTAAATATTGGAAGTGAATGTTGAAAAACATTGACATACTTGTAGAGCTCTTTATGTACTACATTGTGCTTGAGGGTAGTTTACAAGCAATTGCAGTGGTTTAACAACCCTTTTAATCGAATGAACACCAGAATCGATTCACGAACGGCACAGCGAAACAGTAAGAGATAAGCGACGCGTCGTGACAGACGATTTCTGGTGACAAAGCACGATTCGCTTAAATAAGGATTCACTATTTAAACTATTAAACAATGAGGTAAAATTGGTTTTTATTTTTTGTATAAGGTAATCTCTAAAAGTAATGATTCCTGTGGTATAGGCCTCTGGAGCCGCGACAAAAAGTTGGGCAAAATAAATTATCACACGAAACAGTTGGTAGCCTAGTTACTATAGCCCTCCTGATCTATTTCGGTCATTACCGGCCAATCTTAACGGAGACTAGCCATCGGGATATATTATAGTGCACAAGTGTGTGCGCAAACACAGGTGTGATCCCTCTTCCATCACTCTCATATTCCGACGGAGCGGCAACCCGACACGACCGGAGAGAATCTGGCGCAAGACCAACGGCTTAACGTGCTTTCCGAAGCACGGGGGTGTCAGACCACCAACTTCCAAACTCCAGGCTGTCACTGAGAAATTCCTACTGGAAAAACCTAATAACACTTTTTGCCCAGCCCGACCTGGGAATCGAACCCAGCACTCCACGCTCGGCAGTCGCGCTTGCGACCGCGAGACCCACGGAGAGACTAGGTAGGTATGGAAGAGTAAGGATGCATACCATAAACCAAACAAAGGTCGTAACACGTCTCGGAATCCGTGCAGCTCTACATTTCCAGCACGAAGCAACCGAGTCACTGTGACGGACAGTTTTTAGTGAACATTAAACATTTCCCAGGTGCGCTAACTTTCAGTCCAATCTGTTTTTCGCATTAGTTCTGATGTTTCTTGAAACTGTGCTTTAACTTAGTGATTTAAGTTTTCCAATTTTCGTTTTAACTTTCTTTGAGCAGGTACATTCAGTATTTTGTTTTATATGGTAACATTAACGCTCACATTATCATTTTGATTATCTGTAAAAAGTATATTTGTTGTTAACTGTTGTAGATAATTAATTGATGAGAATAAGAACTTCCGATAAAATCATTTCATATGTGGTCCCAAGCGATGGCATGTATATTCTATAGTATGTATATCATAAATAGGTACACAGGTACAGTGGTAGCGTGTGTTTTGTTTGAAATCAAACAATATTAGTCAATAATACTTGTGGAAGCTTTAATTAAATAGACCGTGGAGTTTTCGAGACATCGACAATCACATTTACTAAGTACCTACTTGTAAGTACAGTTCAAGGACGTATTTTAATTTCAAAATTCAGAAACCAAGCTTAAACTGGTCATTTTCGAATCGAATTCAAATCAAATAATCTATCTCGGAGTCTATATCGGGGCAAGTCAACTATCCTTTCTATCATTATTGAGGTGAGCCGAATTCCCGATAGCGCTCGGTATGTTACCACAGTTCTACGTCGAGGTATTAGAATAAGAGAACTAATAAAACCACAAAATTAAATTGCTATAACGTCGTTTTATTACTTTTTGGAGTAACTGTTTTAGTTATATCCCCCATATAAACGTGGCAATAGGTCCTGCCTTTTTTGTGGATGGGAAATCACCATGTCTCCTCCTGCTCTGGGCAGAGCGTCAGTCAGACTCTTTCTAACTAAAGCCCACCCGTGTTCCTCCAAATGCCTTTGCGTTCCGGGGCCGCGGTAGCTCTTTCGAACAATTCCGCAACCCTGGCAGAATAGGATCTGCCTGGTACTTAAATCAATAAAATCACAACACTCTTTGAATTTTGAATGTTTTTTTTTGAAATTGGTTAAAACAGCTGTCTATCGAAGTATATTGTATCCAAACAGAACTACAGCAAAAAAATATAACAAGCCTAAGGATCAATAATTTTCTGGAACTGCAGCAGTATGATGAGGTAGGTGACGAGCAGGCCAACGAACTTGAAGGGCAGCGAGATGTCGATGTCCAGCATGCGCAGCAGCGAGAACGACAGGTCGCGCGTCTCCGTCCACGCCAGCAGCGCGCGCGCCATGCCGCGACTGCACTTGTCTGCAAAACATACTAATCATTCGTCATCATCAAAACAGCGTCAGCACGTCACCACATCAACCGGTTCTGTGCTCTAACGGAATCCTGCGGTCCGCACCAGGCCATAGGTCTACCTGATGAGAAGTCTACCATCTTTCGGAACGCAGTCACCACTCCAGAAACTTTTGCTGTGCGGATCTCTATATACGACAACGCTCGCGTTAATATAGATTTTAGCAAATCATTGTAGATTGTAGTAACCTATAACTGACTCCCGGGTCCCATTTATCTCTGTACCAAAATGTATCGTAATCCAATAAACAAAAAACTCACTTTTGCGTTTATAATATAAGTTAGGATTAGATCTCGCAGTAAAACTAAAGTCATCAGTCCGTCATCAGGTTTTAAGACTTAAGTGATAATTTTGGTCACTCTACAACTTCATATCATCTTTGTACTTAGTATCTACTAAGTTATGACGAAAATGTAAAGAATAACGAATAATATTTTCAAGGAAACGTGAAGCCGCTCTTCTATTCTGATGCAATAATTTACTTCGTGCCAAAAGATGCCGAAAACACGCGAGAAAGCACAGCCGACCGTTATGATTGATAAAATGATGCCTCCACCAGTTTGTTATAATAATACTTTAAAACATACCCATTTCATTCTCATAAATCCTTGAAGACAACAATTCCCTCAGTCTTATAACTTCGTAATGAACTTGATCTCCCAGCATACACGGCGAAAACAACGATAATATCAAGCCTCCGGAAAGTAGCAAAAAGGATAGAAAAAAAAACAGTGTGAGCTGGGGACAAAATACAATGTAGGGTAAAAACGATTCTGTTGTCTGGATAAAACTCTCCCAAAAGCATCACAACATTATTTAATATTTTAATGTTGGGTAGTGTTACCACCCTCCACTCAATATTAAAATATTCCACTTCACACACCAACTCTCAATGCCTGGTTATATCAAACTTACATTTCCTTTTATAACACACAATGAAACTTGATAAGTGCCCATCAAAATGACCAAAAACGTAGATATTAAAGTGACCAGCAACTGGAAAACAAAAAATAATTATAACTCTTTAGTTTTGTTAAAAACACATTAGTTTTCAAAAAATATCCAATACGAAATCTTAAGAATTACAAAAGAAATATAACCTGCCATTTCACTGCTTCCACCAAATAGTTGTGTGCTTTGATTATGTTGTGGTACAGATTCATCATCTTTTCTATTTCACAGAGAGTCTTGTTGCTATCAGCTTTCAAGTATCCAAATTCTTCTATATCCAAGGTTGTCGTTATGTCTCTGTTTGTCAACGACAACTCCATGTAGTAGTTTATTAAACGCAGCCGCGGTATGAGAAGACTTAGTAGATGCCCGTAGTAATGTAATTCCTGAATAACACACAGTGTAAAAGGCATCACACTCAAATATAGGTTTAGAAAACCTTCCGTGATCTCAGGCATCACAAACGTAGTCATCATAAAGAGCAACAAAATAAAAGTTATCACCAAGTTTCGTTTCGTTTCTTTTACAGTCTTCGGACTGCAGTTAACTTCTTTATCAAACAAATTCAACTCATTGTAGTAACGGTGCAATCTCTTAATTGAAACTAAATTAAATGTGACAACGAAGGCCCACTGAGTAAAATGTGCGCCAATTACTAATATCAAATGGCGAATATGTATGATCCCATAGAAGAAAATCATAGAATGGCACGCGAAAAGTAAGGTGGTTAAAAGTGAAAATATCAAGAAAACAATATTAAGATTGGGGAAAATAGGAAGTCTATTGAGCCCGACACACAATCCACTGATAATGAAGATTTTTGATACACAGTCGATAAAAGACGGCTTTTCATTTGCTTTAACATAAGTGTTTACGAGAACCGATGGAGGCGACATGGCGGCGAACATACGCGTTTCAAAATGAGCTTTCAACATCGTGGTTGACATGTTATAAATTGTGTAAGTAATTTGAATGATTCTATTCATAGGAAACGAACGATATTGTAAACATACCTATGTATCTGGTTACACACCAAAACAAACAATTACTAAGTGCCAATTCACGATTGAGGAACATATTTTTACCCGTGAACGGTAAAGTCAAAAGGAAGAGTTATGAGCTGTCTACGTACTTTACAAATAGGTTGTGAGCCAAGACATTACGTACTCTTCTATTATTTTTAACAGAGAGTAGCTTTACTTAAAACCTACCTACGTAAAATACTGGTATTCAGCTGAATCCGGTTTGACTGGAAGCCGACACCAATATAGTTTGGAAAAGGCTAGGCAGATGATGAGTAGCTTTACCTAAACGAACTGGCCAACATTTTCTGAGGCAACAAATCGGTTGTTGACTAATTCCATAACTGTACCCACCCCGTATTCGTTTTTCACAAGCAAGTATGGGAGCGTAAAGAAAATACATCGCATGCCAGACGATAGTCGCAGGCACTCTCCAAATTGTGTAGCAATAAATTTCTTTGCGGAATGCTCCTCATCTGTCATTGTAAAAACGAAAAAAGAGAAATTGTTGAAATGTTTTCTTCAGAGTATAAAGGACTAACCTTAGCGTTCTTCGTGGTAACAATAGATACCTCTTACCTCTGTAGAAATACCCTTTGTCACTAAATCTGCACAAAAAATCGCTAAGTCGCTGTTACGGACAGTTTTTAGTGAAAATTGAGATCATTGGTTTTGCATGTACTATTGTGTTAGATACATTTTTCATTTACCTTAACGCAATAGTTTTTGAGTTTTTATTATGTTTCCAACGACGTAAAAATACATCGACGATCAGATATCTGGGGCTCGTTCTCGACAGCCGGTGGAACTTCGAATAGCACTTCCGACGTTTGGCTCCCAGACTGGAGCGGGCCGGGGCTGCATTCAAGCGGCTCCTGCCCAATCTAGGGGGTCCAAACGCCTCCTGCTGGAGGCTCTATGCGGGGATCTTGCGGTCCATGGCCCTTTATGGGGCCCCTGTGTGGGCCCTAACGCTGAAGGGGCGACCAGTCCGCCAGCTCAACGCGTCCCAAAGGGTCATGGCCATCCGGCTGGCCCGGGGATACCGCACGGTCTCCGGCGAGGCGGCCAGCCTCCTTGCCGGTTTACCACCATGGGATCTGGAGGCGAGAGCCCTCGCGCACGTCTACGCGTGGCGCGTGGAGGCGCTTCGCCGGGGCGAAACTCCGCTTCCGCGGCAAATTGAATTGCGGCGGACGGAGCTCCGGCAGGATACCATGGCCGCATGGAGACAGCGACTATCGCGGTCCAGCGCTGGGTACGCCACTATTGCGGCGGTAAGGCCCCTCTTTGAGGAGTGGCTGGAGAGGCGCCACGGCGTCCTCACCTTCCGCCTGACGCAGGTACTGACCGGACACGGCTGTTTCGGGAGGTACCTGTTTCGGATTAAGCGGGAGGACACGCCCGGGTGTCAGCACTGTGAGGATCGCCCGGAAGACACGGTGGAACACACGCTGGAGGTCTGCCCTGCTTGGGCTGAGCAACGCCGTGTCCTCGTTGAGGCGATCGGCGGCGGTGACCTCTCGCGTTCAGCCCTGGTTGAAAACATGGTCCGGAGCGAGGAGGCTTGGGGGCGGTCACCTCCTTCTGCGAAGCAGTAATGCTAGCGAAGGAGGAGGCGGACCGCGCGAGGGAAAGGCAAAGCCTTCGCCCCAACCGCCGCTACAGGAGAAGACGCCCCGGGCGTCGGGAATCGCAGGGTGATCCCCGGCCACCGTAGGCGCGGGCCTGCGGACGGCGAACATTGGGTGGCTCGCTGTCCGATCACCACCAGGCCCGGGTCGATGGCGCGTTGTGTTTCACTCGCGCCTCAAAGAGATGTCAGCTTGAAAAAGAGGCCCGCTAGGGCCAGAGCCTGCCAGGGTAACGGAATTTGTTCGAAAGAGTCACCACGGCCCTGGAACGCATAGGGCTTTAATCAGTAAGAGTCTGACACGCCCTTCCGCTCCACCCAGAGCGGAAGAAGTCATTTGATGATGTCCCATCCTTAAAAAAAACAAAAAAAAGTCTCACTCAGTGTTGGACCTCGCGCACTTAATGCCGTCACTCCGCGCGCTGCTTAACTACGACCCCGACAGCGCCGCGCAGTACGTCACCGGCGTATTCTGAAAAGACTACTCCAGTATATTGAACTTCTTTGATGTCTTCTATCTGAATTCTATTCATCAGTATTTAATTTAATTTGGAAGCGATTGTGTGTCTTGGTATGCTCATGTGAAGTGAGAGATGAACGTACGAAGGAAAAGACGGCCTGGATTGCGTGAAGATTGATATAAAACAAAAAACTGGCCAAGTGCGAGTCGGACTCGCGAGCAAAGGGTTCCGCACCAATTTCATTTTGTAACATGTTTTGTTCACACTATAGACTTCTTATAGCTAAGTAACACCTGCATTTTTATAAATTTTAGGCACAGTATTTTCGGAGATAAGGGGTCAAAGGTAATTTTTCGTTTAATTACTTGAATAACTTCAAAACTCTTTATTTATAAATTATGAAAAAATATATAATTAAAACTCTCACAATAAGCCCTTTCATTTGACATGTCAGACAGTACAGTTTGAAAATCTTTTTTTTTTCTTTTTTCTAGTTTGTCCTCCAAAAGTGAGCCCCAATCTCAAAATTTATTTATTTGCGTAACGCGATCACAGAAGTTCATATGTGTATCAAATTTCAACAGAATCGGTCTAGCAGATTCGGAGAAAATCGGCTGTGACAGACGGTCAGACAGACAACCGAGTGATCCTATAAGAGTTCCATTTGTTACGTATGTTGAACCCTAAAATGTGTCAGTGATAGCGTAACGGTTGAAAGGATCGAGTGGAGAAAAAAATAATAAGAAGATGATGCTTGAGACAAATTTTAAATCAATTAATATCATCAAATTAGTTATCTAGTGAAGTATCGACACTTAGTATTCCTTAAATATGCAAATAATATTTCGTTCATATTTCATTCCTGCCGTAAAGTTTATTCCGAAATTAATTAACGAGCTTCAAACTTTCACAACAATTGTTGTCGCTGTCCGCCATTACTAAATAATAAAAGGAGACTTTTAAACTAACTCGTAAACTGAGATTTATCGACAATATTGTTTTGAGCAATCTTACTTGTAATTGTTTACCTCTTGGGTAGTCTCTTGTCTTACTATTTTTTTTTTGAGTACCAGTTTCGAAATACTAACAGATTTTTTTACAAGTCTGTAAATATTGCAAGGTCTGAAAAAAGAAAACATAGTCGGTATTAGTTAGAAACAAAATATCTGCGTTTTATTTTAATTCCAAAGTAGGTTAACATAAAGTGTTTGCTTTAAAAATGAAATTGCTTTTAAAACAAACAATAGTTTTTCATTTATTTGAACGCTTTTCGATATAATAGAAATGACACGTGTAACCATATTTACCACGTGTAACCATTTAACAATTCATTTTTTGTAGATATCCAAGTACCTACTCTTAAAAAAAAAAACAAACTATAAAGGTTGTTCATAATGATTATATCCTTAGACAATATTTATTTTGTTTCAGGATATGATATGTTGAAACAAAATAAATATTGTTTGTTATTATGAAACAACTTTTAACGCCAGACTAGGCTGAAAATCGGCACTTTTTGACCGAATTCAACATAATTCCGTTGTACTATAGTGACAATAAAAAATCTAGTGACACGGATAATACATCCATAATAAACAGAAACGTCAAACAACTGTACAACATAGTAACAGAATAAACGCGATACCTCTTAATTCATTCTTCATTCATTATAGTCATCATTATGAACAACTTTCACTATGGGACCAACCGAGAAATCGCGAAAAAGATTGCGTTTATTCTGTTACACGTTGGATAAACGACAAGAAACTCATTTACGTTAATTGACTCAAATATCACAATTACTGTTACTTAATAATCGGAAAACGTGCAATTTTCTTGAAAATAACATGTCACTTGTAATAAAAATATTGAAACTAGAAATCGCATCTAATATGAAAAGAACTGAAAAGAATATCGAAAAACGTTCCATGTCCCAGTTTAAGGGTTTATAACTTTCTGGAACTGCAGCAGAATGATGAGGTAGGTGACGAGCAGGCCGACGAACTTGAAGGGCAGCGAGATGTCGATGTCCAGCATGCGCAGCAGCGAGAACGACAGGTCGCGCGTCTCCGTCCACGCCAGCAGCGCGCGCGCCATGCCACGACTCGCCTTGTCTGAGAAGTACCATCCCCATTAGCAAAAACGCTGTCTTTAAAAACCCATTAGCAGACTTCTACCGAGTAACGGCCAATTCTCAAGGGTTCTAAAATCTTCAAAATAATGTTTTTGTGTTCGCAATAGTGGTAAGCAGATCGAAGAAGATCATTATAACCTTAGGGACTTGATATCGAAGCGTTCCGGACGCGCGGCGAGCGCGCGGATAAGGCGCTCGCTGTGATGAAAATGTATGACTGTCCGCGCACCCGCGACGCTAAGTATATTTCGTTCCTTTGACGCCATACATTTTATCTTGTCAGCGCCCTGTCTGCTTTGTACATAAAGTCCCTTATCACATACGAGAGTTAGCCCTTTAGTTATTAGACTTGAATATTTCTGTCAACCCGTAAAAGGCTCAAGGTCATGTTTAGTGTAATTTACAAAATGGAATAAACTTATAATTAGTGTTTTAGATACTAAAGTGTGCATACCCAGTTGATTCTCATAAAGCCTTGAAGCAAGAAGCTCCCTAAGTCTTCGAACTTCGTTGTGAACTTGATCTCCCAGCATACACGGTGAGAACAGTGTTAACATGATGCCTGCCAGGAGGCCCACATACGTCACCATGAAAGATAATGGCACCTGCAAGAAAAAACCTTTTGCTTTTGCGAGGCCTTTTTGGCCTCGCACAGATTAAATTCATGTTGTTAATAATTAGGTACTGTTAGTTTTTATTTTATTTTACTTTTTGTCTGTCTTGTGCCATTCCCAAATAAACATTTTTCTTTCTTTCTTTAAAAAAATCATAGGAAAGAGATGAAAGAAAGACTTTCAGAGCGAGGGATAGATAGATCAAGTTTGTTTACTGCAAGTACCAATTGCTTTGGTCGACAAAGAGCCCCAGATTTTAGCCATCGTAACATCCGGTATGTCTTCAGGAAAACTAGACGATTACGAGTAGAACCAAGAAGACGAAAGCAGGAAAATAAATGTAAACTTACATCTTCCTTGATAATTGTCAAGGACACTCTGTAGCAACAAGATAAAATGTTAAGGAACGCCGAGACGATAGTGACCAACAACTGGAAAGAAAATTGTTTGTTCAGTTCAAGTACTAATTAGTCGGTATTAATCAGTTCCAACTAATATTTCTCTTACCTGCCATTTCACTGATTCAATCAAATAATTGTACGCTTTGATCATGTTGTGGTACAGATTCATCACCTTTTCCATTTTACAAAGAGTCTTGTTACTGTCAGCCTTCGAGTATCCAAACTGCTCTATATTCAGGTTCTTCGTTATTTTACTGTTTGACAACGACAACTCCATGTAGTAGTTTATTAAACGTAGCCGCGGCAGAAGAAGACTCAATAAATGACCACAAAAAAATACTTCCAGAACATGAATTATCGGGAAAGGGATCATCCCTAAATACAGGTCCTCCAAGCTCACAAAGATAAAAGGAAGCGCAAACCCAAACATGACATATAATATCATAAAAATGGTCATCATCAAGTTTTTTATCGATGCCTTTCCAATCCTTGGTCTGCAGCCTACTTCTTTGTCAAACACATTCAACTCATTGTAATAACGTTGCATTCTCCTGATGGTCACTACGTTGAATATCATGAAGAAGATGCACTGGAAATAGAATATGTAGGCGATGATATTCAAGAGCTCTACATCTTTAAGCTTGTACAGGACGAGCGCATACAGTAACGCCAGCACCAGGGAGTACATAGAGGACAATATTATGAAACCAACGTGAACATTCCCGAGGAGTGGTAGTCGAATTATACCAAACGCTAGTTGACTTATTATGAAGATCTTTGATATAGGATCGATGTACGGTTTATCACTAGCGCTAAAATAAGTGTTGACGAGAACCGATGGAGGCGTCATGTCGACAACTACACGCGTATACAAATGACTTTTAGCACAATAGTGTTATCAGGTAATAATCTAATTCATATGACAATATTATCGTTCATATCTAACGGAATATACCATTAAATGAATTAAAAGGTCCGTTGCCCTACACAACTTGATACACGTCGGCGTAATAAATTAATATGCATTACGAAATAATAGGAAAATACCGTCAGACTGTCCTTGTCATGGCCTAAAAATAAGCTGAGTAAACAACAGGGCGACAACCGTGTTGCGTCAATCATTCGATTAAGCTGTTGCTTTCGCACAGATCGAATCAGGTTCCTCATGGAGCAATTTTAGGTTAGAAATAATGCCATAATTATCTTCTCCTGACATAGCAGTCATACTTCCATTTTAAGTCAGCTATTGCAAACTTAAAACCCCTTTATACAAATCATCATGCCCATATTTTCTAAAGGATTAGACACAATAAAAATAGATGTATAATGTATCCAGATTTTGCAAGTTGCGTCCCAAACTTGTACAATGGGCCAGGAATGTATATGTCACCGGAAAATGGCAAACTCTGTAAGATTATAAAATACTTTGAGAGATGGAATTTTTTCAATTGATTGAAGAATCTCTCGAAGTCATTCCGAGAAATTGTGGAATAGTAAGTAACGAAACGTTAAGGATATACAATTTCAACATTCTAATCTCGACGACAGAGCCCCGCTACGAGGGGCTCCTATTTCTGTCTGCAGGAACCTCAAATGAATGGCATGACGGGAGCTAGAGTGAGTGACCGAAGCGAGCGTACTTAGCACCCGTCATACCATTTGAACCTAACCTATCCGTGTCGGGAAGCCCTAAGCTCCCTGTGCTCTATGTTCCGCCACTTGGCAAGGCAAGAACATCTGAACCGTACACTGTTCGGTCGCCAACATGTCGTCAGTTTAAGTCGTTTCACAATTTCCCGGAATGACTTCGAGCGATTATAGACTATCTATATATAATTTTGATGCGTAAAAAAGTTTTAAATTGTTCAGTTGACAATTTATCGAGAGATAAAATTTTATATTTTATAATCTTACGGAGTTTGCCGGAGTATCCGGTGACATAAATTTGGAAACTTGTTGGAAATCAGGGTTACGATGCTCATTTCTCAGTTCTTAATTTCGATTAAAATTCAATATTTTGAAAGATAACAATAACAAAATACTTTAGTAATTAAGGACAGAGCTTTAATTTACATATAGTTCAGAAACAACAAACAACTCTCAACACCATAGCTTTAAAATAGTCCAAAACCATAGTAGTACATTTGCTTTTACAAAATTTCGTGAGTGCTCAGGTTATGCCTATTTAACTAGTTACTTGTTTATCAAAAAAAAAATACTGATAAAAAAATATCTGTAGCGTAAAAATTTGGCGAAACAGGCCAAAAAGAATTAGGAAAACCATATGTAAAAAGGAAAACTCTTTGCAATGGTGTCTACTGATTTATGTAAGGTGTTTTTCCAAGAAAACATTATTTATCGCTTAAGCGAACGAAGTGAGCTCCAAAATGTTGGCATATTAGGTGGTTGACTTATACAGAAATCAAAAAATTTAGAATGCAGAAGCAAGCAAAAAAAAAATCGCACCCATCTTCGTGTAGATTTTCAATTTACTATTCACCACATAAAATTTTAATAAGTTTGTAGACAAGGATGAAGCGAGCTCAAAAAATCCCCTCGAATCTGTGACATTTTCTTATGGTAGACAAGAAGTTACTGGGCGACAGGCAGTGTACAGTAGAGCTTGTCTTAAGAAAATACGGCAGGTTGATATGGTCATGGGTGCTACGCACTATTTGTCGTTCATGGGTGTTAGTACCACCGAACAACCACAGAGCTGCACCCCTTGAAGTGTTTACATTGCGTTTATATATTCACTTCAAACGGAAAACGTGCAATCATTGCTATTAAACTTGTCACTTTTAATACCAGAAATCGCTATTCGTCCAAGAGGACGGATTACGATTCATATAACCGTTTTAAGGGTTTATGACCTTCTGGAACTGCAGCAGTATGATGAGGTAGGTGACGAGCAGTCCGACGAACTTGAAGGGCAGCGAGATGTCGATGTCCAGCATGCGCAGCAGCGAGAACGACAGGTCGCGCGTCTCCGTCCAAGCCAGCAGCGCGCGCGCCATGCCACGACTCGCCTTGTCTGAGAAAATACCAATGTCATTATCAACAACAGTCCAATCAAAATACGATCCGTCTGCAATCTATCTAAGTTACCATTTTTTTTCACCTCCCTTTTAGTGTCGTGAAAAGGTTCCTTTCTAAAGCCTACTCCTCATTAACGGCTGAGTCAAAAGATTGGAAACTATATGAACATTTGGTTTTTCGTATGACTAATAGTCTTGCCATCAAAAAACCGGAAAAGTACGAGTCTGGCGCACCGAGGGTTCCGATCGATTCTTAATTTTTCCGTGTATACATTACCTACGGAAGTTTTTAAAAAACTTCGAAAGCACTCTCATTACCCTGACAAAATTATAGCAAGTAACATTGAAGAACAAACTTAACTTTTTGTTGAAAAAATGTTCTCCCATACATCAATGTACGTCACGGTCAATTCTTCAACCGAAGATATAAGTTTGTAATCGCAAAAAAAAACTGAAAAATATGATAATTTTTTTTCTTTACTTGTACTGTAAGAACTATCTCCTTGCCTCATGACTCTAGGTCAACGGAAAGTACCCTATAGGTTTTGATTCCCTTGCGAGAGTCAAAACATGCGCCATAAACGGAGCAAAAAGGGCCTTATCTTTAGATTGCGCTGACGTACGCTGACTGAAGTCTCCGCATGTTTGCACGCTGTGCCGGGGCGAAACTCCGGCAGGATACCATGACGGTATGAAGACGGTGACTATCGCGAACCAGCGCTGGGCATGCCCCAAGTGCGGCGATAAGGGCCCTCTTTGGAGAGTGGCTGGAGAGGCGCCACGGCGTCCTCACTTTCCGTCTGACGCAGCTACACACTGGACACGGCTGTTTCGGAAGATACCTGTTTCGGATTCAGCAGGAGGACACGCCCGAGTGTCAGCACTGTGAGGATCGCCCGGAGGACACAGTGGAGTATACGGTGGAGGTCTGCCCTACTTGGGCGGAGCACCGCCGTGTCTTCGTCGAGGCGATCGGCGGCGGCGATCCGGAGCGAGGAGGCTTGGGAGGCGGTTAGCTAGCGAAGGAGGAGGCGCAACAGAAGGGGACGCCCCGGGTGCCGTAGGCGCGGGCCTGCGGCCGACGAGCGTTGGATGGCTCGCTGTCCGATCACCACCAGGCCCGGGTCGATGGCGCAATGTGTTCCACGCGTCAAAGAGATGTCAGCATAAGAGACGGGGCCCGCTAGGGCCAGAGCCTGCCAGGGTTGCCCTGGAACGCAAAGGCCTTTAGAAGGAACACGGATGGGTTTTAGACAGTAAGAGTCTGACACGCCCTTCCGCTGCACCCACAGCGGATGAAGTCATTTGATGATTTCCCACCCTTGAAAAAAAGGGGTAGTAGACCAGAGTATTTCATAATAATTTCAGCTTGACCCGCGTGGCCTGACACGCCCTTGGCCTATTTTTTTTCTATTTACTATGTCTATATAAATAGTTCGCTGCCTCAATTTTGATAAATGTCTACTATTTGAATTATTGCAAAATTCGTTTTTTTTCTTTTCAAATCAAAAGCACTTTTTTTAATAGGTAAACTTTTGTATACATATTATTAGCTAACCATTCGATTTTGAAATTTTAAATTTGATTCACTAGAACAAAAGTCCGTGGTGAAAACCCCCAGGTGCTCCACTAATTTATACGTAGGTAGAGATGGCTATCCACGAAAAATCCTAACTTATCCACTAACGGTACTTTATCCATATTTCGATGAACAGATTTGTTGGAACAGATCCAACGAGTAGTCAAAGAGCGATGTTAGTTAGACTAACATCGATAAGTTGGATCAGTAATAACAAGTTCGGTTCAATCCACGAGAGAGTTGACCCGTAAGACGCAACTAATTGCACTGGGGTTCCTTGTGTAATTATGAGATATGCATGCAGAGCCGTGTCATGTGATCGCGACAACTGGGATATGTTGTGTTCCTATATTGGTCTTGCTGAATTACTTTTTGGAACAAACTTACTGCTCGCACGGTACGGACTTGGCGGATGGGCGCTAGAAGAAAAAAGTGTAAGATTTTTCCGTCACGACCCTTTAGTGTAGACGATTATCCATAGGGTGACATGATTCTTCATCCCCGGACAAAATATCACTGACAAATTATCCCCGGACAAAATATTGCTGGAAAAAATATCCCCAAGATAAAATACCGCTGTATTTACTACGCACTCACGCATTTTCAAAAATTCTTAAATAGATTTAAAAGAAGTGAGATCCTCTGTCATGGATTTTTGGTAATTTGGACCTTAACAGAGTATTGTTGTTACCCAATAAGATACAATCAGATAGCAGCATCACAAATAGGCAGACAAGGCCAGTATTCATAATTCTACGAAAGGCTTCCCTCTACTTTGTTATTAGAACTTTAAGTCAATATAGAGTTCTGGAGCTGCTATTTTGTAAACAATATCAAAATAAAAAAATGACTTTATCAAAAAACCCGACCACTGAAACGACTGAAAAGCTCAAAAAAAACATTCTGCAAGCAGTCTGATCCAGTCGGTGGCATCAAATCTGTGATTGAACTAAAATTAACACCACTTTCTGTATCAGACACTTTTAAAGTGATTAATTCATCGAAATCTCTTCGAAAATCCGACCCCAAAAACCACCTATAAAAGTTGGTTTTTGGGGTCGGATCATTTGAAAAATATTTTTTTTTTTTTTACTTTTCTCCTAGGTGTATAGCAGATACAAAACACAACCCTTAAATATGACCAATCACTTTCCAGAAGTTGAACACCTGTAGAACCTAGCATATCCGACAATTCGTGCAAAAATTTCCGACCTATTCTTTAGTTTCCATAAATTTCGACAAAGTTAGTGCTGTCTCTGTTTGAATTTACAAAACCAATGTATCCGCCGCCGGGTGTTAAAGATGCGTCCCCATGATAATATTCCTACCGGTGCCCATGTTTACAGGCACTTTAGAATTGACAAGGACGGTCAGTCAAAACCATGAAACTAGATGAAAAAGAACGAGCAAGAAACTACTCGCAAAAAACAGTTTCATGTGTTTCATAGTTATATGCACTATGAAGCACTACGTGAACAAAAATGAGGTCAGAAGAATAAAGAGGTTATCAAACGGACATACCTAGTTGATTCTCATAAAGCCTTGAAGCAAGCAGCTCTCGGAGTCTTCGAACTTCGTTGTGAACTTGGTCTCCCAGCATGCACGGTGAGAACAGCGGTAACATGATGCCTGCCAGTAGACCCACATACGTGATCATGAATGATAACGGCACCTGCAAGAAAAAAATACTGGAATAAATAAAAATTTGTGTTAAATAGGCAAAGGATGCCTTTTGATGACAAAAACTAGTCTCTCTAGTCCCATATATCAATATAGGTACGAGTATTTATGTCATTTCTGCAACAGCAAAAGTAACTAGCAATTTCAAAAAAAAAAAATGTGACTCGACGTGTACAGATGAACGATTTTCGGACTTTTTCCTTCCCTAGCGCTATGTAGTCTTACTTCTTGTCAAATTTTATGGTCAGCAAGAAGTACCCTTTAGGTTTTGATTAAAAATGAGTATATATTATATTAGTATAGTATTTCGCATAAATTGCAGTATTTTTTATTGCGTTAAAGTTTGATTATTTTTTTGAGCTCCAAGGGACTATAGACTTAGCACTTCATCTTCATACCCCTACGCTTTCATGAGAAAAAGGATATTGACAGACAGACAGCCAAAGGGGCTGCCAAGTGATCCTATAAGGGTTTTGAGGTACGGAACCCTAAAAACGAAAAAGAATACATACTCATTAACCTAGTTGTAGTTTCGTTTTTTTGTATAGTGTCACGAATGCCTTATTCTGTTAAACAATAAACTTATTATTTAAAAAAAAAGTGTTCATTAAACACTTTTAAAATAAATATTGTATACCGGTAAATAAAAATGTAAACTTACATCTTCTTTGATAATAGTCAAAGACACTCTGTAGCAACAAGATAAAATGTTAAGAAAAGACGAGACGATAGTGACCAGCAGCTGGAAACAAAATGTAATGCGTTAAATATGTGAATGATGAATCAAGGGGATTGCCCCACGTTCCTGTGCCACCCTCATACAAGTCTGGTCCGGCGGCCAGATGGCCAGACATTGATGTATAATGATTAGTCGATCTTAATGAGTCAATCGGTCCTCTAAAAACTTACCGTATAAAATTTGGTTAAGTGACCTAGCTTCAAGTGAACTGTCTTCCAACTGATTCTTGGAATTGACAAGGTTAGTTCACTTAAGTTTTCTCAATGAGATGTTTAAAGTATCGACCGACTGGTCCACAAATAATATTGGGAAATTATTAACCGGGCGAATAAAAATTTAATGTGCGACTTTTAAAAGTAACTTGACTGGCGATAATCATGTATTAATAGAAATAAGTTAAATGACCTGCTTAAAGTGTTTAATAATTAATTTAAGCTTACATTTTAAATTTCAAGTAACCGAATAAAATACTAGAGCGGGCGAAACATATACTGAATGGGCGACTAAACAAAGTTTACGAGCTCGGGACTTGGGGCACCCCGATTCGGACAGGTTAGGTTAGAAGGGGATGCCAGCATCCCCTTCGTGGTTATCTTTTTTAAACCACCCGACCGACCGTCGACCGGGCCCGAATGAAAAGTTTATTAGACATTTTGAGGCGAAATATCGAAAATACCTAATATTTCCGAAATTTTGCCTCAAATGATATTAAAACTTCAATTAGGATATAATGCAGCACTCTTAAAATTAAATATAAGTCAAATTTAAAATATAATGTAAGCTATAAAATTTTCACTAATAAAATAGAAAAAAGATAGCTCAAGAATTATTAAACTGATCGTATTGAATAACTAGTAACTCAAAATTTTATTTTCAAGTCGCTGTTTTCAACATTTGTATTCGCCCACTGTGCATTTCAGTATATATTATTTCAGTGTATATTCAGTATTTTTGACACCTTTAATTTGAATTTATTTTCGCTCGTCGTTTAAATACTATGCAATTATTATATTCCCCTTACCTGCCATTTCACTGATTCAATCAAATAATTGTACGATTTGATCATGTTGTGGTACAGATTCATCACCTTTTCCATTTTACAAAGAGTCTTGTTACTGTCTGCCTTCGAGTATCCAAACTGCTCTATATTCAGGTTCTTCGTTATTTTGCTGTTTGACAACGACAGCTCCATGTAATAGTTTATTAATCGCAGCCGCGGTAGGAGAAGACTCAGCAAGTGACCACAAAAATGTACTTCCAGTATATGCATTATTGGATAAGGCAGCATCTCTAAAGCCAGATTCTCCAGGCTTACAAAGATATGAGGCAGCGCAAAGATCATCACAATGTATAGTATAACAACAATTGTTGACATCAAGTTCCTTATCGACGCTTTTCTAATCCTCGGTCTGCAGCCAACTTCTTTGTCGAACACATTCAACTCATTGTAATAACGTTGCATTCGTCTGATCGATACGACATTGAAAAACATGAAAAACATACACTGGATACAGAATATGCAAATAACAATATTCAAGGGATATTCATCTATGTTTGCATACACAACGTATCCATAGGCACATGCTAGAAGTAGTGAGTATAGAGCAGATACTAAGATATATCCAAGGTGTACGTCCCCGAGAAGTGGAACACGAACAGAACCAAATGCTAGTTGGCCCAAAATGAAAATTTTCGATATAGGATCGATGTAGGGTTTATCATTGCCGCTGAAGTAAGTGTTCACGAGGACCGACGGAGGCGTCATGACGACTGCCACACAAGTTTAGAACTGAGCTTTGAGCACTTTACGACGATATTTCATAAAACATTAGTGGGAATATTCTCGTACCTTTATTCTAATTCAAATGAAAATATTATCTGAACCTTATATCGGCCGCAACAGGAATGGTACCATTAAATTAACTAGATGGCCTGTTATTCCACACAACTTGACACACGTCGATGTAATAATGATTAATGTTTATGTATGACAAAGACTGTAGAACTGACTCAGTGATAATTACTTAGTTAGATTGTAGGTCGTGGGTTCGAACCCAGGCGGGCACGTTACTTAATGTAGTGTATCTTATCAGCTTTGCTTTGTAAACGGCAAACAAATTCATCGTGAGGAAATCGGCATTACATAGAATAGAAAGAAAGGAACCCCTTCGTCGTATGGCAAAAAATGTCCCGAACAAAACAGATATAATTACAATAATTAATTGAATGTTCCCTCCGCCCTCCGTTCCCTCGCCTAGAGAAGAGGCTCTGCCGGTCGATTCTATAAACATTTCGAAGTGAGCTGTCAATTCATGTAATCAAGATGGAATGACAGTTCACCTCGCGCTCACTACACCTGAGTTTTCATGGTGAGAGGTTTACAAAATCGACCGGTTGTATCCCAGCAATGCACACATTATCGGCTGATAAATAACTATTATTAAACTAAATTACTATTACAAAATAAATGACTTACTTATAAATGCGACAATAAAAGTACCCGTCAGTAGATTTATTTATTTGCCCATAGCAAGTTGCATTGCACGAAATATCAAATCGAAATATCTACTTACTTATTCAGTCTTCGTCTCGTAGAAGATAAAGGAGTTACAAATTTTGCAGCTTTCGTTTACGCTTGTCGTGGTACAATTTCACATTTGAAATGATGCCATTATTCTTTACTCTTGCTTTCGCAGACACTCCGAAAAAATGTTAGTCGTAGAGTCAATCGTAGCAACCTTATAGCCCGTGTAATCTTTATTTTGCGATAGGGTTTTTTTCAGGCTTGAATTTTTTTTAAGGGATTCAATTAGGATTCTACCTTGAATCCTAAGGTTAAGCTTAACCCCAAGAGACAAACTATGGTTTACCTTTGCTTAAAGATATATAGCAGGGATGGCCAACCGGTCGATCGCGGCTATAAGTCCAGTCGATCGCTGCAAAGCAAAAAATATAAATTCGGATAACAGGCTACGCAACTATTTAAATAAGTCAGGTTATTAAAATTAAAAATACTACATAATGGTATCTATACTGAACTATTGAAAAGAAATGTGTAATTGGTAGATCGCACAGGGTTTCGTCAGTAAAAAGTAGATCACGGGTCGAATCAAGTTGGCCACCCCTGATATATACTTAGATATTCGCATGTAGTAGAAGATTTTAAATAGTACCTAGTTAATTTTATATTACTTCATTTTATTTCTCGTCTGATAGCTATAATTTTTGTTAATAACTTTGCGTAAGCTTTATTGCTTCTAAGCTTATTCTCGCATTTTCATCAAAAAGTACATTTTTACCATATTTTAGTACAAATATGATAGAAACGCGGACTTTATTTGTGGACTTAAAAGATTTTCTACTCTAATCCTTTCTTCGTGTTTTGTTATTTATTTTACCGGTCGTATATTTGTCAGTTGTAGCTCATAATGTTCACTCACTTTACAAACGTGATTATACTCTTCCTCTTGCGTCAGAAAATATGATGTTGTGTCCTCCGCACTCTCATAATAATTAGGAATAATAAAAAGAGTGTCCCCCTCCACCCTACTCTTTGTTCCCACTTCAAATGTACTACAAAAAAGTTATAAAAGCCTTTGTTTGTCCATGGGGCGAATCCGGCCGTTGTCACCGTAAACTTATTATGTCGCTTTCTGCAATAATGGAAGGGAAAATTGTTTATCTCCTCGAAATAAGTACCCTTTTGATTCACTGATGTGATAAAGTTACATTATTTTGACTAAAACAAAAATTTTCCGCTTCCATTTTCCTGGACTCTTGATATTGGGGTAGGTATCACAAATTGAGTCAATGTGCAGTTTTGTTTGTTTTGTATGGTTTAATTGGGTACATTGTTATGTTTCGATAAGTACATATGTATATCATTTGAGTTTACTTAATACCTACTCACACTAAATATGCCATATCTAGATCTAAGCAAATAACCTTACGAAAATCATATTTCAGAGAAGAGCATTTCCCGTGAATGCAACAAATACTAGTTGAGTATGCGCATATGAAGTCCTACATTGTTACTTTGAAACTGATATGTTTGTGCCGTAAGTGAGTTACAGTGAGCCGAGCGGATACAGCACAGTTTTAAATTAAATATGAGCGAACAGCCAACCCTGCGAGAGCACTCCACGGCTGGATACATACAGATGAGCTCCATTTATAAGCTTTACATGCAAATCTAAAACTATGCGATCGAATAGAGATGCAGAGAAAGGACAGGGCAGCGCTATTGTACAGACAGCCGTACGTGCATGGTAACTATTTGACATTGATCGTGCATTTTGCAAAGTTCTCTCGAATTTCTTGAAATCATAACCCTTACTCGCATCAAGCCCAACCTTCTTCAGTTGCTTTATAAGAATATTTGCTGTTCATTGTCACTCAATAGTGTGACTTATTTAGTTGAAACATACTAGACTAAATTGTATTTATCAGAATACTAAACAAATCCAAGTTGATGGGTGAAAACTTGACGTGACCCTCCATTACAAGTTAAGCCCTTGGTCCCGATTGTCATTAGTCGATTTTTGACAGTTGTTATGGGATGTCGGAAGACTAAAATGTCTCGGAAGACCAGTCTTGCTGATACCCAGGAACTGAGGTGTGGTTGTCAGAGAGGCAGTGGTCTCTCTCCCTCGTGGTGGTAAATACTGGTATTCAGCTACATCCAGTTAGACTCGAAGGCGACTCCAACTTATTTCGTAAAAGGCTAGTCAGATTGAATGCCTTTTTGCCGTACTTATAAGGACGGTTTTCGTAAAGCAAGAGTTAATATTACTAACATGTGGTTGACCGTACACTATGCGGGCTCCGACTGAGCTAGCGGGATTTCGATATCACTGGCGTTTACTGGCGTTTACGAGGTAGCTAACGTTGCGTTTTTATGTAATGGCTGGCTGATATATTTCTACTAAACTGTAGTTAGTTAGGTACGTAGAAAGCAGTTAGGTGGCTTGTTGGAAGACAACGCACGAACACTTAGTTTGCAAACATGATTATTGTCTTGTCGATAAATCTCCTAATATTTCTCCTAATTTAAACGCTTTTTGCGGGTTTTTTTTTAACTAAGCATGTGTAAGAACGCGTTCAAATTCGTGTGCGAATGTATGTAGTCGTAATCAGCAGGTAGGTACTTTTCTATAGGTGCATGAGTACGTAATTCAAATAAGTGCCAGCGTAGTAACATCTAAAGCCGGAGACCAAGAGCTAAACTATTTTATTAATATCTATATAATATTTTGCTAGCTGTTACTGACCGACTTCTGGGCAAAAACTTCCCCCATGTTCTTTCAGATAATAATATGTACCTACCAACAAACACCACAGTTGTTTTCCAATACATAATTCATTTTTATTATTTACCTCCATGCTTACGAACTCCAATTTTCAGCGGAACCTTATATTTACATAAATCTAAAACAGACGTCGAGAATAATATTATGAATCACGTGAATTGAGTAACATGGATATAATATACAATATGTATGAGTTTTCCATACAACAGAGGAGATATACTGCCATGATTTTGTGGGATGACGAAACATCAAAAGAAAGCGAAATTGAAAATATGTGCTGCCTGGGTGCTATCCGGAATTTAAACTTCGAAATAGGTATTTTTTTAATGTGTTTTTTTTAAATGTCAGTAAACACTAAGCAGGTGCTTAGCGCTTACTGACATTTTAGCCTTTCTGGAACGAAATCAATTACTTAGTCATTTAATTTCTAAGTAGAAAATTTGACTAAAAATTTGAAGAAAAAAATTTGACTACCCAGATACCGCTGTGTATTTTACATGGACTGCCTATCTGACCTGTACAACACAGTAACTGGGTAAAAACAATACCCCTAGACAATATTGGTGTCAGATTTGCTGATTAACCTCGAAGATCGATCTGTGCGGCTATAATTATTACTTTATTTAGACACAAACTTCTCATTATTAGGATAGATAATAAAAAGTAACAGAGGCAAAGAAAAGTAGGTAAGTGACCGCCTCGCGTCTGACATATCAAGGGCGAGGACAAACGCTGTGCCACACTGAGGCAGGTACTTCTTATAATTATAAAGATTAGTAGAAGGATTGCCAGGAGGTTGCTCACTCTTATTTCTAGTTGCCGTACGCTTTTATTAAAAAATAGTTGGCTGTGACAGACGGACAGACAGACACACAAGTGATTCTTTAAGGGTTCCGTTTTCCCATACGATTCGGGGGTTCCGAACCCTAAAGACCAAATCTACACTTTAAATTTCAACTATGTAAAAATATTTAGATATAAAATACAGATAGTAAAGTTATTTTTGTTAGAAAAAAAAAGACTAACAAGAATAACAATCGCCTTCACTATTAACAACGTTAAAATTAAAAGCTATAGTAGGCGCCAGATAATCGTGGAATAACGGTCATTGACCCACCTACAATTATTGACATTTTTAATTTGAAAAACGGAATTAATGACACAAAGCTGTCCCGAATCATCATCTCTCGTGATCCTTAACATTGTCTAATAATGAAAAACGATTCATATTTAATTGTTCAGGTACCTATGAACAGTTATTAGGGAAAGGTCAATATACTTTATTCCACATTTATCTGGCGCATACTATAGTTTTCAACCTACAATAGAAAACCAGCAAAGCAGAAACACAATCAGTCAAAACTACAATCAAATCTACATCTAAAACCGATTACTTGAAAGCCAATCACAGCCGGGACGAGATAGCTAAGAAACATAGAATCGAAATCAAGCGAAATATTATGATATACGATACAACTAAACGCGGTTACAAATAGGGGGCTTCCTCTTCTCGTTGTGTGGCTAATACGGGAAACAAGGGCCTGTGTCCGCGGCCCTAATCAATCATATGACGCCACGGTACACCCCTATGGATGGCTCCTGAACAATCTATTGCTTTTATTGCGTCTATCTGCATACTATAACACTGAAATAGGGTCTCGCAATGAAAATCTTATCATTAAAATTTGTGAAATTAGACGTCACCCAACTTTTCAATATTGTGCTTTTTCATAAATCTTTACTTTCTCAATTCATTTATATAACGGATGGATGGAACAGTGAATTATCTGCTTTTTATTTAATATTCCTATCACTATGAATACATAGAACCTTTGTGTTTTTAATTTCACTCAAAATCTCTGAAGTTAAGTAAATTTCCGAAATGTAAATATATAACTCAGTAGTTAACATAACAAGGCCGGAAGACGCAGCGTTGCAAGGCCTACCACAAGATAGACCGATGACCTCGTGAGTGTCGCGGGTAGCCGATGGATGCAGGACGCGCAGGACCGGTTCTTGTGGCGACATTTGGGGGAGGCCTATGTCCAGCTGATAGAACCTTATCAATTACACATTATAATTAGCTTGAATACTACGATTATAAACTCCGTCAGGTCTTGCTTCTAATACACATAATTTTATAGAATAACCTAATTCGTATGTATTGGAATAGAACAGCGTTGTCATAGGTACCAGACTTCTGTCTTAATTTCTATACTCAATAACAACCCAAATGACAGCTCGCTTTCTCAGCGTGATAACTGTTACGACGTTAGGATGCCATTTCCACCCTTTTTAGAAGTGACAGATAACTTAAAAAGGGTGGAAATGTGCAGCAATGGACTAAGACGGTAAATAATGGGATTGTCGCAGATAATAATTTAATTTTCTATTTTAACTAAGAAAACCCGGGGAGATGTTTCAAAGAAAGGTTACGAGTAAACCTGAACGCGGTCACAGCAAGTTTACAATACATACCCGAGTTCTGTACATCCACTACTTAGCTATGCACATTCAACATAATCACTTTAGCTCCGTGATTGATGCACATTTAGAGCGGGTTCCCACTTCCGGAAAGATAACAGAAATATATAAAACATTTCGGTTTAGCTCAGTTAATACTGAATCATGAATCGAGAATCAGAGTGAAATAGATACGGATTTAATTACGTTGCCATTGTGACAAATGGCTATGTTACGTTTTGTTTTGAATCGAAGTTAAATAACATTCATTTTAAAGGGAATTCTGACTAGGCTCTTCTGCCAAAAAACTTAATATGTACCCCACAGCAAAGGGAGCTTAGGATAGATAGTATCCGACGGGTTTATACCGAAGTAAACCGAGACATAAAAACTCTGCGCTATATTACAAACACGCATTCCACGTCAAAACGTTTGCCACTGTATTTCATTGTGCCCTTTGTGTTGGTTTTATGCTGTGAAAAGAAGTTAGTTGAAATTCCATTTAAAAACTCCATTATGTGAACAGAAATTCGCCGCAATGCGTCCTTGACTTATAAACTCTTCTTATCCAGGTGAATAGAAAATTTATCTTCAATAAAAATCGAAGTCCAATTATGTGGGTATTATAAAACCGTGTTCACACTGACGGCGACCCAACGCTGAGCCAAGGAAATTGGAACGGCAAATAAATATCGCAAAGTGTGGAAATTGGAAACCGTAACAATTTTTTTTATGTTGCCACCCTTCGATGCCAAACATAACATGGCGGTCGTACAACATAAATATGTTTTCCGCAAACAGAGAGCGGCGACATGTGACACCATTCGTCTTTCAATCAACAACACTTTTGACTTTCGCTTATGGAAAGGAAAAGGATCATCCATTATGAGGAAGTACTCGGCCGGATGTTTCCAGTTTCCGGATCTACTTCGGAACAGTACCTAGCGGAACACAAGGTTTTTTTCAAACGAGAGAGGGAATTCCAATATATCATCACTTTTAAACTCGTCGAGATGTCCAAAGAAATAGATGTTACTTAAGTTGTTAAGTATTAACAGTATTTATTGATGATTGGAAGCCGACCCCAATATGGTTGGGAAAAGACTAGGCAGATATTTTTTTCATCACTTTAATTATTGTAGTGCAAACAAACCAAATCTTTAATAGAAAATACCGGCTGCCCACATTATGATATGGTCTGGCCAGTTCAATGAATAACTCAGCGTTTCTCTTTATCAACTGCTACAAACGGCTACTTCATGATATGGTCAAACATTGGTGATCACATCGTAAATTAGTTACATTATCCATCGTTAGAGGTGCTGATATCGTTCTATTTTTGTGATGCATTATGGCGGCGGACAATTATTCCGATTAAAAAGCTAACAATAATGAGCCAGCTGATGAAAAAACCATTTTATGATGTGGCCGAGGTAAGTTCAGGTAAGGTGTGAGGAATCTTAGGGCACCCCGACACAGATAGGTTAGGTTCGAATGGGTTGGCGGGAGCTAGAGTGAACGAGTGAAGCGAGCGAACTTAGCTCCGAGCTCCTAGCGAGCAATTAATAGCGATGCGTCACGAACTCAAATTGATGCGAAAAAATAATATTTTTAGGTATTTATTTTGCAAGTAGGCAGTATTTTAAAAAAAAGAAGATATTTTTGATTTACAGTTAAATAATAACTTTTTTAAAATAGTTCTGTATTCGTTGATTATCAAAATGGGCCTTTCTGCATGGTTTATAATATATTTCTACAATTATTTACATGACACTACTAAAATAATGTTGAAGCACCATGAAGTTCGTATAGAGTGTGCAAAAGGGAGAAAAAGTGTAAATGATAAGCACTCGGATTAAAGCTAGCCGCCGCCGTCTAATGAAAAGCAATAAGACCAACGTTAGTAAAAAGCTTCGGAAACTTCGGACAAGTTCCGCCGGACTTATATAAAAATTTAAGATTAGCCCGAAGTTCGCTATCTCGAGTCAAAGACATGAATATTCAATC
Source organism: Mamestra configurata (assembly GCA_002192655.3). Lineage (NCBI taxonomy): Eukaryota > Metazoa > Arthropoda > Insecta > Lepidoptera > Noctuidae > Mamestra > Mamestra configurata. Next base: position 719,717 of record NDFZ01005472.1, read on the forward strand.
AAAGTATCAATATGAAATCCACTTAATAAAGTATTTTCATAATGATATTCGTGTTGATAGCAAACTTTTCACTTGGGATCCAAAAGCAACTAAATAGATTTGGTTCATTTTAGAAATTAAAAAATAGTATCGGTAGCAACAAAGCAACAACAGAATGGTCAGGTGCGTAGTTATAATGCCGTGCGTATATGACCAGAATGACCAGATAAATCAACGTAAATGGAGCAAAAAAATCTAATATTAACAGACAATTCGCCACAAAAGGCGAGTTTTTATCCGAGAGCCATATATTATGCATACCATATGCACAAGTATGTAAACGAGTACATAAGTAAGCATTTCTTCCGCGTTGTGTTGCCCCAGAAACGCGATCTGTTTGCCAAGGAACGTGACAGTGGCGCGACGAACGAACACCGCTGGCTAAACCTTGTGGAAAGATTTTTCCTAAACTTCGTACTTCGCATGCATGCAGTAATACATTCTATGGAATCGTTTAGCGAAATAAAGTTACCGTTGTTGTTTATTTTTGTTCACCTAAAATAATATGCGGGACCATCTCAAAGATAAATGGCGTACAAAGGCAAAAGTATTTCTTACTGAATAGATATTACACATTTGCTTTTTTCTTAAAAAAATGTCTTCCAGTTACAGCTCCGAGAGAAAAATCGAAAACTAGAAATAATGATAACAGTATTATATTAACATCTTGAAAAATACTTAATCATGTGCAGATAATATAACATTTATATTTATCTATGTTATTTTAGTACAAGCAAGAATAAATTCGTTTAATATATAAGAATACATTATATTTTATCTTATAATATTATTTAATATGAATTAGTGTGATATTAAGTTAAGTCATATTTATGTATTGTTTGCTATCTTTTAACTCAGAGTTAGTTGCTAACACGAGGTAAATAACAAATATTTCATCTATACTAATATTATAAATGCAAAAGTTTGGATGTTTCTTTCTCAATCACGCCAGAATGGCTGCACTGATATTGATGAAGTTTATTGTTTTATTTCTACGTATAACTTTTACACACGATGTCTACATCACTTTTATTCGACTCTCCTTTCGCATCATCATATCAGCCGAAAGACGTCCACTGCTGGACATAGGCCTCTCCCAAGTGTCGCCACAACAACCGGTCCTGTGCGTCTCGCATCCAACGGCTACCCGCCGCTATATTTGTTAAATGTGTGTACAACAAGGAATGATGCGGCGCGTAAATACCGTAGCGGCTGCTACGGCGTAGCGGTCGTAGCCGGTATAGCAATTTGCATAATATTCCATTATGAATACGATCAATTGAAAGATTTTACTGATTCCAGTAATTAAAAATATTGTAATTTTTTATTGATTTCAATCATTATTTATCATAAAACATCAATTTGAAAAATTTAAATCCAGTCTAGGTGTTTTAATCCTAAAAAAACTTTCTGTATCAATAAGACAAGGTGAAGTAAATAACCAAAAAGCTTATTAAAAAAACAAAAAGTCAACTTTGGTGCAAAGTTAAGAATCTTCTATCTTGCTCCGTTTAAGTGCTTTCGATAGATCATTAATCTTGTAAAGCTTGTTGTACACGCGCCGTAAATAATAATGCAGCGTCCCGAATTCACGGACAATACCTAAGTGTCGCCGCTCAAGTTTGATTAATGAACACTCAATAACCCACACAAAGAGCTCTTCGAGAATAATATACACAGAACCCAATATCGAAGACTTTTTGGAGAATATTTTATAATGGCGGAGAAAAGGGCTGTTGACAGTCTTTTACGATAATCGTCGCCATTCATGTGAGTAAAACAGCAAGTAACTGTTAAATTGTGAACGTCGGGTACAATGTACCTAGAAAACATACTGAGAACATTCATTAGGTCGGACCTGCTGGTACTCAGCCGCGGTAAAGTCAAGTACCTTATTAGGACGGACCGCCGCACGAATGGATACCTATTTGTTTTCCCACAATACATACTTCATACCCGATTAACTGAAAGCCCACACAATACCTACACAAGTACACATGTACGTGTATGTAACCACCATCCATTTTCCAATTCATATAGCAACCGATGTGTTGCCTTGACATTTGATGAGGCGATAATACATTTCCATTAATGTGGAGGTTATAATAAACCCACATGAACAAAACAGATGAACTTCATTATTGCCGTTGCTATGCCGCCGAATCCTCGAATTCATGGAACCCCGTATTTGAATCAAAGTGCATCCACACTGTCTATTGTTTCAGGAAGATTCATGGAACTAGACTGTGGTTGAAGCCAACGCTATGTCAGTGTACGAAACATGTACATTCGCATATATATGTAGTAAATGGCAACAATTGTGCACGGTCAGGTGGGATACCCGGATCCCGGGTACCCGGGTAGGATCTCGACCACTGCGGACCGGAACCGACGACGTCTTGAAACGACGGCCCTTTGGCCAGTTCCAAGATTTAACTGCAGACCTTTCCTAATTAAGTGACCTTTTAATGTGTGTGGGCAAATTGAGGGTTTAAACCCACTTGGAAATTCTGACTTTACCTTTATAATTACGCAGATATGTATAGAGTAAAAATCTAGGTCAACTTCTTAACTTGGTTGTTGCCACCCAAGGGTATGGAAGCAATATGTACGATTAGTGTTTCGAATCGACTTCGTAGTTACCTTTATAACTAAATAAACTTCCACAATGTTGACGGTCGATAAGAAAAGAATTGTCATTTAATTATTAAGCTTTCTCCTGTTATTATATAAAACGTTCCTCCTTTGCCTTAATTAAAAACAAAAGTTTGTCAGTAGTAAAACAACGGGGATATTACGTTATTTCCATTTTAACGGCACCGCCATAAAAAGAAGAATGCTAATTTATTTAAGTGTTCTCCACCGCACTTAGCGCAGCTCAAAAAATACTACATTTTAGCTTATTTCCTACGTACTCAGCATAATGACTTCTGCCACACACCCTCGACTTTTTTGGAATTTCATTAAAATAAAAACCATAAACAAACTTTTAGTAACAGCTGTTACTGATCTTAATTTCACGCCTATTACCTACCTTACTTCCGTGCCACACACGTTCCTTAACAATATGATTATAAAAAAGAGTTGGAATCCTTGAGGAGAAACTTTGTAGAGTAACAGAAAACTTATTTTTATTAAAATAAGTTACGTATTTGCTGCAAATTGAAAATTTCGCCGCGAGTCATCTCACCTCGCGGTGGCCGGCGGGCGGGGGGTGGTAGCGGGGTGAAGAGGCACGGGGGGGCGTCTGAAGTCGACCGCCACTGAAACGCGACACTTTTCTTTTCCATTCTCATCTCAAACGAGCACCGACCACGAGACACTTCTTCATATTTTCAAAGTCCCCGCAGATAACTTTGAGTTATGACACTTTGTTGTTGTTTGACGGCCCTACATAAATATACACAACAACTTCAATTCTAAAACTCTCAATTCAATTTTCCCTTCCTGCTGCTGCTCCACGAAATGTAAGTAATTCACACTCCTCTCCTCCCATTTCGTTCCGGCTAACTTAATTAGCAAAAGTTTTAAGTAATGTCACCAAATACAATTGACTTTCGGAATTTCCTCGAATCCTCGTTTTCGGTATCGACTTTAAATTAATATTTTGCCTGGCTTGGTCTCGGTTTTCTAAGAGAATATTAGGAAAATCATGTTGTGGTTTCAGCATAAAAATCTTAATCATCAAAGTGGTCAAATTACCTACATGTCTTATAACTTTTGCCTCCACCTATCAGAAACTTCGCTTAACTCAAATTCTAGCTCCAAAATCCTTTCTTCATCACCAAACCAAGTCGTAACATTAATAAAGCGCAACTTGACCGTACTTAAGTTACAACTGAGCACAGATCGCTAAAGTACAGATCAAATACGAGAGTTGCTCCAACTTTAGCAGTCACCCGCCCGGGAGACAAATCCCCAAAGCCTTGCTCGAATGTTACAACTTGCTAGTAGTGTAGAGCTGGATTGACAGCAGCACCTGCATCCAGAGATTTATGTTCTAGGTTTTTAAGATGAGAATTACTTTAGTAAAATTGCTGTGAGAAGTTTAGAGAAATGCTTGTAGGGGTTTATAAGTATTAATAACCGATCAATCATTATGTGCTACAAGAGTTTTTGACCTCTGAGTTTGTTTCATTGATTTTCGCTCCTTTACATACGGTACAATCTTCAATTTTACTGCAACAGTACATCCAAAAAAGCTGTTCAAAGGAACTGCAACATGGAAATCAACGAGAGCTTTTTGTGCTGTCAAAGGAGATTGCAAAACAAAAGCTGTGGTTCGTTATTTCGCTCCTTACCGACCACCGCCGTGCACAATTATTGTGGTGTATATGTATGTCACCGAAAAATGGCAAACTCCGTAAGATTATAAAATAACATGAGAGATTGTAACATCTCGATTAATTTTCAACTGAACATTTGCAATACGTTTTTACGCATCAAAATAAATTATAAACTATAAAAGTTTATTATCTCTAGGAGTCATTCCGATTTCCTGTGGAGGTCTCTCCGGCTGCCTATCAGACCTCCACAATCTATTATCTGGGGAACACGGTAGTTCTTGGCAAGACTGGAGTCAGATTTATCAGCTTCTGACAATCCTAAACGACTGCCAAGATCTACAAATGACAACCGGGACCAACGGCCACGCTCAGGCACAAACATATAGCCCAAAAAAAGCCTCACAAAGCCATGTAAGATTTACGATCAGTAGTTAGTGTATGGCCTCGGTGCACGACTTAGCTGCTACAAAAATATTTAAAAGAATCTCTTAACGTCCAAGATAGTTAACGTAACATAGTCACCAAACACCTATTCCTTAGCACGTAACTAGCAATATCTATAATCATAGCTGCACTCTGTGTCGTTGAGATTGTAAGCACTTTAGTATAAAAATGGCTTTTATGTAAATCAAATTCCGTCGTAGAGAAAGCATCGCCAAGGGGCACGAAATATTCGAGAGGTGGGAAGTATGAATAAAACATTTTTGAAGATTTGTAGTTATTTTCGACTTTGAGACCAGCATAGTCGAGTCAAATTAGGGATTCACTCGGAATAAAAAAAAAATAAAAAAAAAATGTCTTTATTGTCGCCAGTTAATACATTCATCTTAGGATAATCCAACATATGCATCGTATATTAATGTATTGCACAAAAGGTACTGCTACTGATTTCCAAGCAAGGATAATAATCTGGAAATATTGGTGTTCTAAAAGTTGTGTCAAAAGTAGCAGTAGCAGTAGTACTGGCCGAACAACCATATAAAACAAAGTAAATTGTAACTGTCATTGTATTTTGGCATCTCATTGACAAAGTCCAATTAATTGATTAAAATTTCCTTGTTAATCAATTGGAACCAAATCATAATGAATCATAAGAATCTTACATCGAAGTCGCTCTCGGAGAGAATCTCGAGGATCTCGGCGGAGAAACGTAGCAAGTATACAATGGCGGTCATAACAGAGGTGTCCAACGAGTCCGCCAACCAAATACCAGTGGTCCTAGACAGTGCTTACCATGTCGGAGAAAGCCGGCCGAGCCTAGTGAGCGAAGACCACGAGTGGGATTCTGAATACTCTAACATCAACTTTCTAAGCAGAGGTCTAACTACCTCAACTTTAGATAAACAATCAGGTACCAATCACATGCTTGTGTGTTTCAAATAATGTTTTAAGATATAAAATGTGCAGACTTTCATTTAATGGACGATGGAAAATGTACGTAGAATTTAGTCCCATTATTATGAATTAGAAATGTTAATTATGACCAATTTACGCACATTTTATGTGTTTCTATAGATATGTCGCAACCATTCTTAATCAGCCGGTGAATTTTAATTGCACGCGCCATTTAATCAGCGGCCTAAGTGACATACCGGCATTTCATTGAACAGCTAGGCAGATTTAATGGTTCAATATCGATTAATGACTTGCCTAGCCAAGTAGCGGAACATAGGGTACAGGGAGCACCCCGACACGGATAGGTTAGGTTCGAATGGTATAACATAAATGTAAGGTTCTTTTAAAGCCTGCAGACAGAAACAGGAACCCCGCCGTTGTCGAGGTTAGAGCGTGGAAATTGATTGTTTTATTTATTTAGAATTCTCAAAATAAAACATTTCACAAATTTTCCTCACACGTTTAGCTACTCTATGAACGGCCTAAGCATCTGCCAGCTCGTTCATTAAATGTTTTATTAGACGAATTGGCGTATGTCATATAGACCGCTGACTAAACGCGGCGTTCAATGATAAGGCTAGCAAACCAATTAAACGGCTGATTAAGCCAGTTGGCTGCGACAGAGCCTGTTCTCGTAAAACTCGATATTATAGGTACTTCAATAGAACGTTTTAGCTATTTCATCGTCAGGGTTTTACAGATAGGTAAGTAAAAAAAATTATTTAATAAAAATAATATTAAACTGCATGTTTGGGTTGAGGAACTACAATTAGGCATAGGCGTGTTTCATTAAGAACATATAGGTACGTACCCGCTTTTTTAAAGCGTCACGAATATTCTATGACTAGTTGCCGCCCGCGGCTCCGCCCGCGTGATTGTCGAAAATTATCCCAAGGGAACATATTCCCGGGATAAAAAGTATATGTGTTATTCCAGACTATAATCTACCACTGTGCCAAATCCATTCAGTAGTTTTTGCGTGAAAGAGTAACAAACATTCATCCATTAATCCATCCTCACAAACTTTCGCATTTATAATATTAGTAAGATATATGCTTTTGTAAATATTTCAGTTATAAGTGGTTTGGGGCGATATTTCATGAAGCTAGCTCAAAATTTAGATGACGATTCCACGAGAAGCGTCGATGAGTTCATTAGAGAGGAGGTAACTCGATCTTTTTTCTAACTTGTCTAAAATTTGATTTTATAATTTGCACGAGTTATTTTATAACATGGCTTTTATTACATACTTTCTTTCAAGTAAAATTTTACTTTAAATTTACGTACAACATTAAACTTTGTGCCATAATTAAATAGCAATTTATTTTTACAAGATGTTGTACAAGTTATATTAAATTCCTTCTAACTTTAGGGACTACAAACTCCAAGTTATTCGTTAATTTTCAATGCAAATATTTATGAATCTACTTAAGGTGTATGTGTAACGCAAGTATTCTCGTCAGCAAGCGCTCTCGGCCCTTGTTTTAGGGCTGTTATTAAAGGCCTATACATAGGTACGTCATGTAATGGACATACAGACGGTAAAAAGTACCGGTGAACAAGGCTCTCACGACCGCACAATTTAATGAATGATGGTCCCCAGGAGAAGGGTCACATTTCGTCACACCTCTTTAGCAGATATTTCCCACAGGTAAAGACATTTCGCCGGACCTCTGTTTTATTTTTATGTGCGGTAAAAGCCGCTGTGATTTTGGCACGACACACGATTTTTATATGAAATTGCCACGGAAGGTAAAATATTACGAGTAGGTATATTATTTTTGTAATGAAATTTTCAGTTTCCCTTACACATGACGGGTCTGATGAACGAAGGTAATTACTGGGGGTGCTTCTACAATTTCCCTGAGCTTTATGCAGATGTGTTCTCGCCAGTAGTGCGCATTCGTTGCCTGGAAGATGTGCCCGACCTTGTGGGCGGTGAGCTCACCAAAGACATGGTCGCCGCCTGTCTCACTTATCTCAAACGTACGCCAATTCTGGGAGACCTCGTTTACATCAAATTGGATCTTTCATCTAAGGTATACGATATTTATGTTCATACGAGTCTATACCTATTCTTCTTCAAGACTGATCGACGATCACGTGGCCGTTGACATTATTATAGACAGCGACTAGAACTAAATCACTCACTTATCTATTTTGTATTCTTTGTTCCTATTATTTTACAATGTATTGCATACAATATACACTTATGACGTAATTCTGTCTACCCAAGATAATGGAAGACTATTCAAGATTAAATGTCCTTTAAGCGACTTTCCATATCGCGTTTAGGTATAATCATTTGTACTATCGTTACAGCATCTGCAGAACATCGATGTGCTGTCAAACTACAAGTTCCTGGTGTATCTGGACCTGTCGTCTAACTTACTGACTGCGCTGACTGTTCTTTCGAGTCTGCCGTACTTGCAGTATTTGTCGGTGGCCTTCAACAGGCTTAGCACAGTTCTAGATTATGAAACTCGTAAATATTAATTTCTAACATTTTTTTAAATTTATTTCATGGCAACCAAATCCATGCCGAACACCTAATTTGAAAAAAGAAAGACTGGGCTATATCTTATGTGTCTGTGATTTCAGCGGCACCCAAAGGCCTCTAGAAAATAGAAATCACGCTTAGTGGCAGAAACGACCTAGTTGCCCACGGTTTGATTGCATCTCCTACTCTTTTGATCAATGCAATGCAAAAAAATACTATTCTACGTTTTGATCCAATAAAACGCCCCAGTCACTCAATGACACACTCTAACCAATGAAACAGTATACCCACATATACAGCATGATCAATGTTTACGTTAGCCTGTAGCCATTCTACAGTCTGTTTCACATTCTGCACAAACTTCAACTGTTTGCGCAAATGTAGACGTAAACTCTTGGCACATGTTACCCTTTTCACTTTTCAGCTCAATGGTTCCTAACTCAAGTGCACTATAAATACAATTCTGTGAAAAGAATTAGAGATTTGACGTTGTTTTGGTCGCTGACTGTACTGGATCTGTCGCACAATAATATCAAGAGTATTAGTGGTCTTGAAAACTTGATGTAAGTTGATATAATGTACCTTTTGGTAGTTTTGTTTATTCTCTCGCTGCGAACATTTGTAAAGGCTCCGGGCTCTGTTTGAGTTTAAAAATAGTCAGGTAGTTCTATCTACCGTGGTTATTCACGAATCACGTAACCATAAACCGTAAACAATCATAAGCTTCTGGTATTTTATAGAATACATCTAAGATTCTATTTCTTCCAGGTGGCTTCGACGATTGGATCTATCGTTTAATCATATTCAGCGTCTTGAGAATTTGAACCACCTGCGACTGCTCTGGTTAGACGTATCTTACAACAATATATCAAGCTGTGATTACAGTCCGACCACCGGTCTCTGGACGCTCCTGCACCTGGAGTACCTCAACCTTAACGAAAACAATTTGACTTCCATGAAAATGTTCTCGTACTGTACCAGGTGGGTGCAAGTAGTGCCGGGACTAATGACTTCGCCACGTTTTAACCACAATGCCCAATCCTGCTGATTCGACCGGCTTGCTAACGAATGAACAAAGGCTATATACATTACGCTTCAATACCATAGAGTAGAGACGGAAAGATCGGTTGGAACAGCAACAAATTATACTACGTTTTTGACATGATTAATTATTACCAAGTTTGTATTGTAAGGATTTTGAAATTAATAGGTTTTGATTCGATTTGGAGCTTTGTACTTACCTACCCATAAAATATTGTATACTCACGTAGAAACAACAAAAACTGGCATAACACGTCACGCTTGTTCCGTACCCACGCAACTAGATGTGGTTTCCAACCTCGAAATGTTTTATTTATTTCACGTATTCAACGCCTCGCTGCCTCATAATAAACTTACGAGGAACCTGAACTACAATAACTCGTGTTAATGTAGAAAATATTGTACCTTTACAAGGATTTTCGCGTAGGTAATAGGTTGGCAAATGTACCGACGACCTTGAACCTTAACCATGTTTAAATTGAAAAAACGAATGCACCTCTAAATTCTCTGCACCAATCCATGCATTAAATGCGAAAGTGAGTTTGGTTTATAAATACGAAAGTGAGTTTGGTTATGAATGCGAAAGTGAGTTTGTTCATAAATGCGAAAGTGATTTTGTTCATAAATGCGAAATTATTTTGTTTATAAATGCGAAATTTGTTTATTATTAAATTTTGGCACAGAGTTAGATGGATGCCCTACTTTAACGCTAGTATCACATAAACCAGAATACAATCGCTCGATAGCAGGAATGTTCCTGCCACCATGCTGCAATACATTCCAGTTTGGTATAGTATAAAATCGTAGTGAATCAATTTTTTTCCACCGAATATGGCTTGGTTTTTCCAGACTCCGCGAGCTCCACCTGCGCAACAACCGGCTGGGCGTGATGCTGGAGCTGCCGGTGTACATGCGCCAGATGCGGCGTCTTACCGTGCTGGACCTGCGCGCCAACCCCATCTGCTCCGCGCCCGCCTACAAGACGGTCATCATCAACACCTTCACGATTCTTCTCAACTTGGATGCGGTGGAACTGGATCCTGTCGAACAGGTAATTCGATAAAACAGTTTTATATCTTACACTAACTTGTGTAGGCAATTTTATCTAAGTAAGTATTTCATGTAAGTGATTTAACTTCAAATATATAAACTCGAATAGGTCGAATACTGGTAGTGAAGTCGTTTATTTATTTCGTTTCGATACCTTCTTACAAACAATGATTTCACTAATAATATTAGTTCTGATGAAGAAAAACCTGTCTTATTATAATTTAATTGCCTGTTAATTAATAATCAGGTTTGGACAAGATATTTTCCTTCAATCAATGGAATGAATGGACATGGTATGAAGCACCAATCCCCTGCAGTCACAAAACTGGGGAATTAATGAGGCCCAAAATTAGACCAACTATTGTCGTGACTACAGTTGAGTCTAATATTTAGAAACGCATAAGAAAACAGAGTTTCATTGCACTGCTAAAAACCTCTGCCTAAATTGCAGTCATTTTTTTAATTGCAAGCCAAAACCTAAATGAAACTCTGCACCAAACTCATCTCTCACTTATTATCTCAACTTCCATACTTCCAGCGCACTCTGATGATGGATACAAAACCGGACATAACTATGCACACGACTCGCAAGTTACTGCGCCTCATCTACATCGAGCAACTTTCGAAGGCAAGAGTATCACCTTACATCCCCCCGGCTGATACCACGGACGTACCTGTGGTAGTTCTAGTGGGCCACGAGGGCGTTGGGAAAGGTAAATACAAGTTTTAATTACTTCAGGAACAGGTATAGGAAGGTCTTAGGAAATTTTAAGTAAGGTGGTAATATTATGCATGGGGTTTACAAAATCGTTGTTGAAGAAATAATAGGCCTAAAGAAAATAAAAAAAAGTACAGAACCGTGTGGATTTGTTTATTAAAGTTTAGCAACAGCTTCTGTATGTAAGTTGTAACTGAAATAATACAATTCCAGAAAAAAAAACAATTGAGATCGCTGAAAGAAAAACAATAGCTCAGTACATTTTGTCAAGTTATGCAAACATAAATGTATGACGCAGTTTATTTTTTTCCCTTAGTAAAAGTTGTTCATAATGATAAGTAGTAACTCTTTTCTGAAATTGCGTTGTTCAGTTCCACCCTGTATAATTTATTAGACTTGCAATTTTACTGGTCTCAAACTCAAACTGGTCGACTTTGTTAGTCGACTATTGCAGGTTAACATGCATTCCCAGAATAAGTAGTTCAAGTACGTCAACATATTTGTCAAAAGGAAAATCTGAAAAATCGTCTCTCAATTATGGTTCTCGTATGTAACAATCCATTTGTGAACATTGGAATGATATCTTCAACCAAGCCGAAAGTGCTAAAGGAAGGCAAATACCTATAGTTTATTACTTACCCGATTAAGAATAGCAACAAAACAAACTCGTGACGAGTAACTTATCGATATTATTGATTACAAATATTAACATGAATGTCCTTAAATAGAAAAGGACTTGTTAATCTTTATACTTCATATGGATTGACAAGTACCTATAATAAAGGTACTCAGGTATGAATGCATTTATTTATTAAAAATCAATTAAATGAGTGAAGTGATATCAAATTATTGTTGCAGGAAAGTTGTGTCGCCGGCTCGCAAAAGAGTGCAGCTCAAACATAAAGCTAGCGCTTCAACACACGACCGCTAAGTTTCACTTCTTAGACCACTACATAGAAACCACGAGGAAGAAGTTTGACGATATGCTACTTGCTGGCGACTTTCTTACCTACTCAGAAATGGAGGGAGAGTCATACGGACTAAGTAGATATTTACTCACTTCAAAATCTTGCGTGAGACGAAACCAAGTAGTTTTATTAAAATTTTCCACAACAAAACAAACGATAATTTCAATCACGGGTCACAGACTCATAGCTACGCGCATCGGTGCTACAGCGCGCTACGCACCACGACTGTTCTGCGTGGCGCGTAGCCTGTAGCCCGTAGCCCGTAGCCCGTAGCCCGTAGCCCGTAGCCCGTAGCCCGTAGCCCGTAGCCCGTAGCCCGTAGCACTCACTTCAGATTGGTTTTTAATGAAGCAAATTATGCCATTACGCTTATTATTATTTTTTTATTTTTTTGTTGTTGTGTGTTATTTGGACTAATTGGTTGTGCAAATATCCCTATCGAATTGAGGTTTGTGGTTAGAGAACCCAAGGGCTAAGCTCATCTATGTTAGTAACATAAGCTGTCCTAGTGAAAATTTATATTTATTTAAACTTTATGCACAGTAGTGGTATGTAGACGGACTTAATGCAACAAGGCATTCTCTAACAGTCGACCAGAAGACTACACTGTGTGGTATTTGAAGTTGTTTGTACAATCACCCTATAATATCAACAGAAGCTCTTTGATTTAGTTTTTAAACCTAATGCACCTGAAAGCACTCCCAAAAAATGTATTGCAAAGGGGGATGCCAAGCCGCCATAGTGATTTAGGCCCTAAGTGCCCACAAGTAACATCGAATGCATTCTATAAACAAAAGGACAAATAAATAAAGTACAATATGTGTAAATGTCAAATCAATGTTTTGCAACAATTTTTTTTTCCCCGGATTTTAATTTGGCAACCTAGCAAATGTCTGTTTATTTCGTTGTATCGTTTTAATATTTATTATTTATTAAAAAATGTTACTGACTTGTATCGCGTCGTGAATAGAAGAGTTAATTACGTAAAATTTACATATTTTTTTACTAAATTAAATTTATCACAAGGCCTAAAATCGGCATTCCCCTTTACGTTTTGGTAGTGCTTACTCTAGATAGTCATAAACTCCAGGGCTCAACAGAATAAGCTAAGACACGGGTCGAAAATTCGGAATAAGCCACAAAAACGGGCAGAGTTGCGACTCGCGTATGCGTTACGTAAATACTTTTATTCCGTAGGTCGCGAGGAAGCCTTCGTAGCTGAAGGAAAAGTGAAGGTCGTGTGTTTGGACTTACCCGCAGCTTTGATGCTCAAATTACGTGGTTACCGGCCGTACTTGATACTCGCAACCCGCATGGATATAGAGACTCTAACAAAAATACAGGAGGCTCGTAAATCGTATGTCTTTTCTTTTTTCTTTTGCTACTGTCGCCGGATTATTTGCGTTTGCAGGATTTTATTAAATCTTGCGGTAAGTGTATATTTATTTTGAAGTTTCTCTTGCTATCAATTTACTATGCAAATCCCTACTTATATTATCTGTTTCAATTAATTTTTATGCTGCTCCGATCGACGTCATTCTGTCAACGTCGGTTGTCGCTGTAAACCAGCCCTGTGGCTCTGTCTCACAGACGAGTCCCAACATTATGCTAAGCAATGGCCGTTGCGCCAATGTCACGTATATCTTCCCAACTTGCATAATGTAATTTATTTTTCGCGCAAATAAACTCTTTTTCTTTCTTTCTTTCTTCTATCGTTTTCACGTCAAAACCGCTAAACGAAACATGCCACGCAAATTTGACCTAGATCAAGACAAAGAATACTTTCACTTACCCGGTAGTTAGTTCCTTTAGGTTTAATAAACATTTTAAAGCGAACGAAGCTGCTGGGAGAAGCTACTCATAGATTAATCGCAGCACCATGATTCACCGTCTTCTTATTGAAAATAATAAATTACTTGTTTAGTTAGTTACTACCTCTTTGGTCGTGTGGTCGCAAGCTACTGCTGAGCATCTGGTCCTGGGTTTGATTCCCGGGTCCGGGAATTTGGACTTATGCCCGGTTAATGGCAATTGGCTCGCACCCTTGTACATGGGACTCAGGCTGCCTGTTCATTGACGCGGAGCGAGGCAGCGGAGCGGAGCAACGGAGTAATGCGGAGCAGAGTTGAGGCCTGTGTCTGTCCATTGAAGCGGAGTGGAGTTGCAGACTGTGCGGATGTCACGAGACTAGTTATTTTTTCCGCCTTCCTGCTCCATTTAACCGCTGCGCATCCCCGCTCCGCTGCCTCGCTCCGCTTCCCGCTTTTGTATGAATTTTTAAACTAGTTCGCAAATCCCTGTTCACCGAAACGGAGCGGAGATTCAATGCAATTCTATTGTTTAAAAATGGCACAGCTCCACTCCGCTCCTCTCCTTATAGGCTTGATTGAATGTGTTTAATATTCGTTTATTTGGTCTCCAGGCACCGCATGCGGTCTAGCCGAGAGCGCTGGTCGATGGAGGGCCCCACAGAGCGATCCACGTTGCAGGTCATGCTGTCTGGACGGATAATCATCACTGGCATTATAAACGAAATTATTATGGTAATGCATTGTTGTACTTTTTTAAATACAATAAAACATCTCACGAAAACGTATACTAGTAGAGAGAAGTAAATTGTTGATACCGTTTCATCAAAAAAAAAGCAAAGCAAGCAATAGTATAGAAAATGAACAAAATATAAGTAATAAAAGCTATCTTATGCCCGCGACTTCGTACGCGTATATCCCGTTTTTCCCGTTCCTGTACCTACCTACAGCCTATAGTCAAGTCTGGAACTACCAGTCCTCTGGTAGTTCCAAAGATTAGCACGTTCACACAAATAAACAAACTCTTCAGCTTTATTATATTATTATAGATAGAAAGTCCTCGTAAATAGTATAGATAGTTGTTAAAATAAATATACATATGTAGGTTTCAAGCAGCCGATTCGGTTACCATTTACCCCTTAAAAATGATGCCTTGTATAATAGGCGTCATTTTTGCCCGGAGTGGCCATCTAGCTAGATCGGGCCCTGGCCCTTAACTTTTTTGTTGCTTGTTTGCTTTTTATAAGGCTAATTTAATCAATGTTTCAGGGCTTACCAGACGAAAAAGGACCAAGCGAATTCACAATGGAATCCGAATGTTCGCTCATGCTGGACAGCGACGTTCGCCAGGCAATGAGCAACGTCAGGACCTTCGACATACTAGCTCTCTTGAATTCAGTGCGTCATCTTCATTTTTTAAAGAACTGCAATGTTTGTTTGTACGGTTTAACCTTTTGCAATTGTCACATATACGGGACAAAAAGTACGGCGAATTATTGGCTTGGCGTCGGGGGCACGCCGATGCGTTTATGCTCTGGCGTTCAAAAGGTTAAATCTTGATCAAAGTCCTATGGATGATCGCATCAATGTTATTGACATACGTCATTATCTGCTTAGAGTTTCCTCAGCTACATTATGGTCGGTTCCCATTCTGGCTACATCCAGCTAAAACCCAGTAGGTATTTTACATAGAGCAACTGCCTATTGGTCCTGAACAGCCCACCTACTGATTAATACGATACCGTTTGGCAAGACGAGTTGGCAGCTTTTCGGACTTCTGACTAACCGTAGTAACAACGACAAACAACAGCGGGACCTACCTACCAACGGCTTTGCTTAACCTTGATTGATCGACCCCTCTGCTTGTTAACTTAGTCACGAGTATCTGTTCCCATTTTATGTTACATGAGAAACTTAGTAAAGTTATTGTTTTTCAGAGCTCCTCATCTCTTGACGAAGTAATTAATAGGCACACGCAAGATATGGAAGAACGAAGTCTGTACTCCTTATTCAAAGGGTCACAGGGCACTGCTGAATATACAAGTGATGTCGGACAGCACCAAACATCTTATTATGAACGCACCAGAAGGTAACAAATCATCGTTGGTAAAACTAGTTCTCTTTTCTCGCTTCATAAGGGTAGCGTAGCGTAAAGCCCTAGAAAACAAACAAACTAACAGCAAATTAATCTCTGAGTGTCACCTCGCCCTGGAGAGTATATCGCTGTCTAACAGAATCACCCTCCAGTGGATCAAGGGGCACAGTGGATCCCTAGGCAATGACACCGCAGACGAACTTGCAAAGAGAGATTCCGAGATTGCAGTGCTAGGCCCGTACCCACTCTTCCCCCTACCTTTCTCACAGCTTCGTACATGGATTCGCCAGAGATCAACTGAACTGCATAAAAACAAATGTTCACGGGCTACAGACTGCAGGCAGTCAAAAATGGCAATGCCGAGTCTACTCTCTAATAACCTCAGAACAATAATAGAAACAATTACGGGCCATTGCCCCATAAATAAACATCTTTTTAACATAGGCGCCATAGACAGCCCACTCTGCAGAGGCTGCTTTGATGCCGAAGAAACAGCCGCCCATGTCATCATGGAATGTGAGGCCGTGGCTACCCATCGTGAACAACTGCGCTTCTGGGTGGAGCTAGGCTGGCTAACGTAGCCAGGACACCTACGCACAACGGACCGAATGGAAGTCTAAGTGCGGAAAATGGAGTCCCTACTCTACTACGGGTAGAGTTAGCAGCCTACTTAAAAAGAGTGCCGAGTCGAGTCGAGTTCTCTGCGAAAAGAAGAGGATCTTTTTCCACCACGCAGGCCAGATGCAGGCTGCCGGAATTTAGTTATCGACTTTTTGGTTTCGTGTGGCGAGTAGTTCTAGTGTAGGTACTAAATATTGTATTAGGCCCGCGTTGCCTTAATTCATACTGCCTATAGGAAAAGCTCTGCCAGAGAAAAACCAAAAAGAGCTGCCAGTTGATACAATTCGTATAACTCCCTCCGTATACATTCAATTCATGATTGCCAAAAGGTAACTATAATAAATTATGCTGACGCTGACCATTCTATTGCAGAGAACAACGGCAGGCAAAATATACGGACAAGCATTCAAACCTTTCTCACCGTAAGTATCGCTTCATGTCTATCCGTCGGCTTAGTACCTACGTGAAGATTCACGAAAAATCAGACTATCGGTTTTCGCGATTTAACTGAATGTTCTAATCCTACTGGCCTATGTACTGCCCCACTGCATACCTAGACCTCCCATTCTCTTCCATTCAATTCTGTTTTCTGATAGTTTGGGCACTGGCCCGAGCTCGTTTCTTACTTACCGAAAGGACTGCCTTTCAGTAAGTAAAAAACGAGCTCGTCCCGCCATCTACGCCTTGGTCTGCCGAGATGTTATCTAGTATTTAATTGGTAGGTATTTAACTTCCGTCACTTTGTATTTGGCGTGCATATTTGTATTCCTCACAAGATCCGAGAAACGAACTTCCAGGATACCTACCTACTGCGGTTAATGGTTCGCTGGTAAACCTCGAGCTTGGACCTTCATTGAAGTATCAAAGACCAGGGTTTTTTCATCATATGTGAGTGGGAGGAGAAATGTAGATGTACATAATACCCCGCTTGAGCAACAGCGAGAGACCTCCTTTTAAAAGATCTTTCGATGACCAATAATTGCGCCAGGCGGAGCGTCGAGCAAATTTCTTGTCTTGGTGCGCCTTGTCCTTCAAGATCATACTACTCGTATTTGGCTTAGATGGATATTATGGGCATGGATATGTGCGATCTCTACATTCTCTTTGCTTAAGTCCTCTTTTCATTTGAAAATTAACCGGCCGATAGTGTTAATTTTCATTAATGCTATGCTATTGTTACGCGCCAGAATTAATGTCGGGTACATTAAGTTACTACTAGCGCCATCTAGTATCGAGTAGCAGAACTAGTAGAGTCAAGTACCTTCTAGACATTTCTTTGCCAGAACATTCTACACTTCTCGGTATCTGGTCAGTCGGCAGCGGTAGTTACGAGTACTTTCCAGATGTTTCGAGAATGGAAGTTTCTAGAATAAACTGACCTATAAAAGGAGCGCGTATTCCGCGACCGAGTCAGTATTGGATTAGCGATACAAGCGAATACTTCGGAAGCGATCTTCAAGTGCGAATAAAGTGATCAGTGGTGAACTTGTGTTTAATAATTAGTGAGTTTAAAGTTGTAATTAGTGTTTTTAAATTAAAGTGTCATTTTGGTTATT
>NDFZ01005472.1:757525-797550 GCA_002192655.3 Mamestra configurata
CTTACGTCGCCAATGAGCCTTTTAGCTCTGTGTTCCACCGAGTCAAGCGCGGCAAGTTGGTATTTAGCTGAGCCATCCCAAAGGTGGCTGCAATACTCCATGCAGGATCGGACTTGTGCTTTGTAGAGGGTTAAAAGCTGTCCAGGCGTGAAGTATCGCTTCACTCTATTTAGGATGCCCAGCTTTTTGGCCGCAGTTTGGGCTTTGTGCTCAATGGTGGCACCAAAGTTGAGACTGGTTGTCAACTCCATGCCTAGGAGCTCGAGCCGATCGGTTACAGGAACAGAAGTACCCCGAAAAGTCGGAGTTAGGTCGAAACGACTCCTTTTCGCGGTAAAAAGGCATGCTTGTGTTTTGGTGGCGTTAAAAGAGACCAGATTGTCATCACCCCACTGGGAGACAAGACTTAAGGTCAAATTTGTCCGCTCTACCATGGCCTCTCTCAAGGAACGAACTTCTTCCCCGCTGGTTTTTGCGCTAGACAAGTATCTCTCTGAAACCGAACTGTCATCTGCATACCCAACAATACCAGGCTGAAGCAGGTCATTGATGTGCAGCAGGAAAAGAGTTGCAGAGAGAACAGACCCCTGAGGAACTCCGGCATTAATAGCCATGAGGTCAGAGAAGCAGCCGTCAAGGACTACTCGGATCGACCGTTCACTAAGGAAGTCTGATATCCAGCTACAAAAATCAGCTGGGATGCCATAAGCAGGAAGCTTGCTGAGTGGACTTGCGTGCCACACCCTATCAAAGGCCTTCGAGATATCGAGCGATACAGCAAGTGCTTCGCCGTGTTTCTCGATGGCTTCGCCCCAGCAGTGCGTGACATGTACCTTTAAATTTAGCTTTCATTTATTTGGTCCGAACACAATTCCTCACTTTCAATTACCTATACTTATACCCTTCTTATGCATTTCTACCTACTTATCTTACAATCGCAAACTGGTTCTACAACTTTATTCAAGTGAGTAAAAAAAACATGATACATATAAAACAAAAATATTTATACGCACTAACACTTTTTTACGCGATTGCACCTGCGCGGTTGTCACAAACAGCTAACTTCAGAGAGGCAAAGATGGTTTGTTAGCAGTATACCAGTGTTTGGATTCAGCTTCCAGTCTAAACAGATACAGCTGAATAACAGTGTTTGGGGTCAGCTTCGAGTCTAGAGATACAGCTGAATACCAGTGTTTTACTTGGGAGTGACTGCCTCCTCTGGCATCCACGACTCCCCTCGGCAAGACTAGTGTCTACTGTCCATCATAACTGTGTAAAGATTACAAATACCAGACAGGTCTTCTCAGAGGCACAAAGGGACACCAACCAAACTATACAAGGGTTTAGGTAGTTAAAGGTAAAAAATCTTGATGTGTCTTTTTTGTTTAAAAAGTCAGTTAATAAAATAATAACCAATTTAATTACTAAATCAATTGAACCATTAGCTTAAGCTAGCAGTAGTTTATTTGTTTAATATGAGTTGGTGTAAAAACTCACATTGAGATTGTTTACCTTTATTTAATTACCTAAACCTTTCTAGTATAGGGCCCATGCTTGGTCACCCATCCATGGACTGACCATACTAGGGCCCATCCTTGGTCACCCATCCATGGACTGACCATACTACGGCCCATGCTTGGGCTCCCATGCATGGACCAGCCATTCTAGGGCCCATGCTTGGTCACCTTGATAACAACAATCTAGTAATGGGAAAATTGCAAATAACCGTAAGATTGTAAAATATTGCTTGAAATTGTTAACTGTTTTTTGTTAATAAAACACGGATATATTGGAAACTATTGAATTTGGATAGGATTTTTTGTATCCAAAATGGTTATTTCACAATATATTGAGAAATTATAATATAAAAGCGATTTATTGCCATCTTACGGAGACTGCAATTATCTGGTGACTAAATTGTCTAAATGTTGATGAAAACTGACCTCAATTACTGTCATGGGAGCAACTTTTAATATTATACAAGGCTCTACTAGTTCTACCTACATTCAGTATTAGCAAACTTAGAAGTGTTTTCAATGTTAAATATGGCAAAAATAGTACTCGATAGTCTCATGACTGGTGCTCAAAAACATAGTAAAAAGACATGTTATACTGACCATCCGACAACCATCTCAGGCCTGCCAGTCTGCTTCAACATGTCCAACATTTTAGCCTGGAAGACAGGGTCCACAGCTTCTACTGATACACCAGTACCAGTCTGGGGCATAGCAAACACATCAATCACACGGACAGTGTAGTCATCCACAAATTCACCTGGAAATTACCACATAATTTGCGAATTACTATACTTATTTCAAATGAACTTCAAAATCTAGCTCAAACAAAGTCAAAAACAATAGGCAGATTTACTGTGACAATAAACATACAACATGATACAGCAATTTTTAATAATGTAATAACTTTAAGTTCTTTTATGAATCGTTTGCTAACCTAACATGAGCCCCATAACTTCCATGGGTACGCCAGCGCGACCATGTTTTAGCATTTTCAGCAATGCCAGAGACGAGATGTAAACTTGCTCGGCGGTATCAACAGCAGGTGCGTCGGTTGGCGGCGGCGCTTGCGATAAGCCAGCCATACCTCCTCCGAGACGTAGAAGACGATCCATTTTGCACTTTCCTTCGTCTACACTCTAGAAAGCAAACTCATCAAGTTAGCATCACTCTGTCACACACATCATGATACATCAACAACTAATATTGAGAATAGCATCCGTGATTTATTGGGTTTTGCTCGGAAGAAATAAAAGCAATTCTATAAAATAAGATACTTACACAAAAGAATCACAATCATTTACACAATTTCCGAAAAACTCCGGCTAATAGCCAAAATGAACACGATTTGAAACAAGGAACGAATGATTTCAATCTATGGAAACTAAAATGACAGCCCACGTCGAAACTGCAACCTCATGAGCGTGTGCTCATTTTAATGTCATTGATCTCAACATTGCCAATTACAGCCAATATTTTACCCTTGCCTTTTTGACTGTTTATTTTCGGTTTATGATATGTATGATCAACTGATCAGTACCTACAGTCCGTATATTTTTTTTTAAACATTTTGTTTTATCAACATCATCAATTCAGCTGAAAAGATATCACAGCTTGACTTAGGCCTCCCGGGTCGACGACGCGTTGTGTTCCAAGCGCGCCTCATAGAGATGTCAGCATAGTAGACGGGGCCCGCTAGGGTCAAAGCCTGCTAGGGTTGCGGAATTTGTTCGAAAGTGTCATCGCGGCTCTGGAACGCAAAAGGCAAAGGCAAAAATTATCGATAACTATGTCGAGACTTCCAGCCTGGGCTAGTTTTTTGCATGTGACTTAAAAAAGCATTCGTCAAAAAATATCCCGGCCCAGCTGAATGAATCAGTTGAACATTAATGAATTAACTTCAAAAGGTTGTGAACACGAGGGCCCCACGACCTGAGGGTTTGAACCCCAAACCAGATCGAAAATATAGTTACCAATAAGGAAATATTTTTTAGATTTTCCGCAGCCGCAGCGGCACTACGTTTTAGTTTGTTATTTAATTATTAATATTTAAATTGTGTGAATAAAACCTTACTTGGTTACGATGAGAAAAACATTTTTTGTAAAACACAACCAAACATTTATAATTAACAATTATAATTAATGTTTGGTTGTGTTTTACAAAAAATGATTTTCACATGATATTTGCAATGTAGGTAAAAAAAAATCGAAGACTGATTGGACATTGCACCACTACGTGTATCCAAACTGCTAGCTACACCGAAGTATTTGTCAAAGCCCGAGTTCCATTGACATTTGGATTTGACTTTAGCAGATTGACAGACAATATTAATGAATCAAATCAATTTCATTACGATAAAGATTCGCCGTATTACCAGGTGGTAAATTAAAACAATACGAATTTTAATCGCTGGAGTACCTTTTCCTTGAACCAGAAATGACTGAAAAATCAGTTTTACCAAATAAACTTTCAGAAGGTCCTCACGGGTTGGGTACGGCACACTTTAAGGTTCTTAGAATTCCCTTAAAATTATTTTGTATGATTATGTATGAAAATAATATTTGCAGGGGACCCTGACGACAGAAGCTTGAGAAGAGTCGAAAAAGATGTGATGATACCAAAGCTCATAAGAGATAAGGCTAAGAAAGAGAAATGTATCAAGGAAGTAGCAGATTTCGAGAATTGCTGCAAGGATTCATCTCTTCTGATGGTCGTAAAGTGTAGGAATCAGAATTCAGCTCTAAAAGATTGTTTAGGCGAATGGTACAAAAATGAAGAGTTCAAGAAACTGTGTACTGAGGAGTATTTAGCACAGAGAAGTGAATACAGAAGAACTGGGATTAGGAAACCCATCAAAAGAGCTTAACTCACCACACCAAAGTTTTGTTAATGTATTGTTATTAGATTTGTGTAAATATAATTAAAAATCAATTTAGTCATCTTCATTTATTGTGACAGGTAAATTCCTGCTTAACAATAGTTCCCGAATGCTGTATAGTTTCAAGTCCTGTGGTAGTTTCACAATACTTTCACTAGGTTTGATTACTTCAACAATCAATATTTCCTGAAAAAAATAATGTTGCTTGACTAAGTGTTTTGAATCAAGGGACAAGATAAACTTGCAGTAGCTTGTGTGGGATAATAGGATACACATAAGAAACTGCTACTCAAAACTAACTTCAAGCATAACCAAGAGTCAAAGGGGAGGAAATTATATTTGTTTTTATTTTTAAAGGTTTAGATTTATTACAGCCCTCTCTCAGCAGGTGGAGCAACTACTATCTCTGGGTAGTTGCATATAGCAATTTGCCGTTTATGACATTAAGTTTCAGTTATCAACAACAGTTTTCAGGTTGTCTTGGTGACAAAATCAATTCTACTTGCACTGGCATTTGTGCTGGTGCCTGCAACTGAACTATGTAGAGCAATTTACTCCCTCCACTATCTAATACCTTAAACAAGCAATTCTTGTATTTATGTATATATAATATCATCTGAATCTCTGAAACGGCTCCCAACAATTTTCATGAAATTTAGTATGCATGGGGTTTCAGGGGCGATAAATCAATCTAGCTAGGATTCATATTTAGGAAAAGTTTACTAAAAAAAACCAAGCTAAGCTCGGTCACCCAGGTACTTCCAAATCAAAGAAGAAATTTAATAGTAAACTCCAGCTGCTGCACAAAACAGCAATACCTTTACATCATTTTAAGTACTTCAAATCATCTTGACCCAACTGCATGTATAATACGGCACCCATAGGACCACAATATCGGAGATATAACTAGGAGGGTATTTAATACATACCTTCACTGTGGTATTTGCCATTCTGACATGACCAAGTGTAGCAATCCAATCATCCTTCTTTTCTTCAGACTTTATAACAACTATGAAGTCAGCATGGGATATACCAGGACCCTCTTTATACAGTACTAAAAAGATTTAAATCAACATATAGAAAACTCCAGTTACTGCTGAGTGACTGACACAGCCGAAACTAGGCATTGGTTATAGATAGCTAAAATTTGGCATGTAGGTTCCTTGAGTGTAAAGGAGCACTAAGAGAGTATTTCCCAAAATTCCAACGGGATGTGGGCAAAAGCTAGTAGTTTATAAAAGTAATGTAAACAGAAACATTCTTACAGTAATCTCCACCAAATTTTATTCCTGGTTTGACAACATAGCCCTTTGACCTATAGTAGTGGTATACAATATATTTGGTAACAAATTTTTTATCAGCAGTAGTGAAAAGATCCCAACATTTTTCTATATTCAGCAAAGTGCTGTCAAGGTTTACTATTTGTAAACATCCCAAACCATAAAGTAGAAAGAATGCCTCCTGTGGAGTTAGCATCAGCTTTTCTTGTATTTTAACTTTATTCAAACAGCATTTTGGTTTCATGTTAGCGAAATAATTTTCTTCCTCAGATTCACTGTTAGGAACTATCACCACTATATCTTCCTTGTCATGACTCTGAAATCTTTCAGAACTAGGAGTCAAGTTGGTCTCTTCTACATCTTCTTCATCACTGGATACCAAATCTATGACATCCCTGTGAGTTATTTTTTCACTGTCACCAATTATTTTGGAAGTTAGCCCATCAATATCTTTCAAGAAGCTATTTGCTTCTGCTGTTCCTGTGAACCCACCAAATTTCTTAAACCAATAATTTCGTTTAAGAAACTGTCTCTTACGCATAATAAGTGGTGTAACGTCATTTTGAGCGGCTTTCGGTTGCGATCGCGATGCTGATCCTTTTCCAAAACATCCCATATGATAGAGCAGAGCTATCTCCTCCACAGACCTTACTTCTACATTAAACCCGTTGTAATAACCAGTAAACACGATTCGCATTGAATTATCTAATGTAAAACGCAACGATTCAATAGCCATCGGAAATGAATCATTTAGGTCATTAGTTTGACAATCTTCTGAGTGCAAAGTAGTCATCATGACAAAAGAACTGGCCAGTTCCCAAATTTATTTACAGCCAAATGTGTCAGTTCCAAGTGAAGGCAACAAGAGCGCAAATTATGTTATGTACTGAAAGATAAAAAGTAAATTTGTTTCCATTATTATTGACCATTTGATATGAATCTTATAAATTTAATTATTTCTTACGTTCGGTGATTAAAACAAGTCTTACCTCTGGATTAAATAATACCTAAGCCCACAACATGGCACAGCAGAACTATGGAGAAGAAGTTACCCGAGAACCAACCAAGCAATCGTTGATAGAAACAGAGACGGAAAAGTTCAATAGTAAGTACCTACATAATACCTCTTTATTATTGTTTCAAGAGGAGTTAAAAAAATGTATGGTCAGTAAATGAACCACAGCTATTTATTGGCCGTACCTATATAACTTTGCCAAGTTACCTAGTTTCTGTGCAGTGTAAATAATAGTAAATAAAGTACACAAATACGATAATCGGTGATGTTGTTGTGCTCTACATGCATAGCTCTACCCATTTATGAATCCCACCACACCCACAGGCAGGGACTGAATACAGATATTATTTGGATAACCGATACTAAAATATCGCTATAAATACCGCTACTTAAGTATCGATATAATACCGATATTATTAAATTTTCTTGCGTTTTTGCGATTTGCAGGTCAGTGTCAGGTTGTATCTTGATCAAAATATGATTCGCGACTGTAATAAATATGTATTTACTTAGGAATCATCAATAAAGATTCTGTGACGTCACATTGTAGCCTGATATCGGTACTGAGTATTGATATAATTATCGATATTTTATATCGATACTCAAATTACTGACATAAAATACCAATATTTATCCCAGATATCGATACTGTTATCGGTATTTTCTTAAAAATATCGGTATTCTTCGAGTATCGATATCGGTCCCTGCCCACAGGCTACATTACACATCACATCAGTGTTGCCAACTCCTATAAATTTGACTCAATATCGTCGCTAGAAAGTCGCTAAAACTGCTTCTGATAGGTAAATGAAAATTTTGCAAGCAATAAAGTTGTTTTTTTGCCCAATCATACATTTTTACATGCGCAAATCACCCCTCTACGAAAATCTTTGCCAACTTACGAGCCGGGGCCTGTATTTAATTTTTCCACGTTCAAATATGTACCAGACGCCAGAACATCAAGCTACCCGAAACTGTCAAATTTTCCGAATCAACCTTGAACCTAATGCTTTAGCGATAATTTGACAGATTCTTGTTGCTTGATGTGCTGGCGTCTTCGTTATTTTAATTTTTGGTTTGTGGTCATTCGATATTTTGAACATTGACATCTTACCCGTAGATATTTCAATTTCCGACGTACAAATGGGTACATAAAATGATTGGCTACATACACCCAAGAGGGGTGTAGCCAATCATTTTATGTTGAATGTTAGGTTGTAGGCTCATAATACAGAACAAGGAGTGTTCAATCACATTTGTACGCTTTTTTTTTTAAACGCAGCACGTGTCCAAAACAACTCCCGGCCTGCACCTCACCCACCCGCCTAGTGTTACCAGCGCACCATGACATTACTTCTATTAGAGTAAAATTGTATGGAGGTGCGATAGTCATTTCATATTATGAAATGTCTATCGCACCTCCATACAATTTTACTTTTCCAAACGGGAATTCCCCAAACTGCGGAGAATCTCAAGTTGATTCGGGATTGGCATTATGCGAGAAAATGCGGGGATTTTGAATATCGATAGTCCAGGCCAAGTCAGAACACTTCAAAGAAAAATTCAATACACCTTTAATTATTTTTTTTTTCACAATATTATAAATATGTATATTTTTTTTAAAGCTATGGAATATTGTTTCATTTCCACTTGGGGAATTTGACTTAAGATTTTCGGGAAATTTAATAAATTAGTGTTGGCAACGCTGCAAGTGTCGTTCTTATGCAACTTCTAAATTTCGCCGGTAGAGGCGCGCTCGTAATCTTTGCATCGCCAATTTTATTAGTGATTGAGTTATTTTATGAAATACATATTGGGATAATTGGTTCTTGAAAGCATTGAATGAGTGCATTTGCACAAATGTTTACTGACGCCATCCCCTGAAAATGTAAATCAAGATCCTTGTAGCACTAGAAACGTTTCCAAAATTGTCACGCGAGTAAACTGACTTTCTTACAAAAACCACGGAATTTAATATGCCGCTTCATGATGGACCTACACCTTTGTTTATCGGTTTATGAAAAAATACCTAACTTGTAAACGGTGCCATAGCCACCTAAATAGAATAAAAACAAAACTAAAACCCGTGGCAGGAATTTTTACGTGGCGCCACCACAAATTATATATAGACTGTACTGAGTCGATTGCATATGTTAGTCAGTTACAATACCAATAGTTGCTAAATTAGGCAATAATGTCAGGCAGACAAGTAACACC
Source organism: Mamestra configurata (assembly GCA_002192655.3). Taxonomy (NCBI): domain Eukaryota; kingdom Metazoa; phylum Arthropoda; class Insecta; order Lepidoptera; family Noctuidae; genus Mamestra; species Mamestra configurata. Next base: position 766,431 of record NDFZ01005472.1, read on the forward strand.
GAAGAGGTTCCTTTTTTACCATTCTGGAACTGAATCTTATAAAGATTTATTTTTTTCAATGCTTTATTTCGAGTCGACATTATGGTTTATCTAAATTCCTGTCATAAAACAATGTTGCCAACCGTTTCTTTAATACTTTATCCCTTTCTTTCTAGCTAGAAGGGTGTTTATCAAAGAAGGTAAGAAAATATTTTTTTTGTTGTTGGTAACATTAACGTCACTCTTCGCAGTCACAAGACCTCTCAGCTGAGGCTGTCTTCATTCTCTTCACTTTAAGTTTTTCCTAAATATAAAGTTTTTCGATTCTCCTTTGGGGATAACAAACGCGATTATCAATTCTGTAGCCAAAATGGCTAACATGCGAGATGGAAATGTTAGTCAGCTTATGCCGTCGCTTGGTGATGAAAAAATCGGTAAGTTAATCATAAACGCAATACTCATCATCAAAATGATACTTTCGCTGTTCCATAGTTGGAGTCATTACCACACTATAATGCTTTCCAGATATGATTGCTGCCACCAGCGCCTTGCAAATCCGTGCCAGTGAAATTCGCCTAGAAAACATCACTTGGTCGTCTTATCTGCAGTAAGTATTGATTCCTTTTGCATGGGTCAATGTTTTTCCTCTGCCCATAATTTGTTACAATCTAAAGTATGTTATCTTAAATGTTAGGTCGCAGATGATCACGCAACGTGACCACGACTTCATATTGAGTCTGGATCGGCGTCCAAATTCGGACATACCTGACAAAAACCCAGATCTATGTGCCGAGGTTTTCATGAACATGCTAACACACATCAGCAAGGACAACACCATCCAGTACTTGCTTGTTATGATTGACGACATCCTTTCTGTAAGTGCCACAACTTGTTATCTAAATTTATGTTAAATTGTCACCTTCCTATGAAACTGTACACAATAAAGCATTTAGTTTTTTTTAATTGGATGTATCACAGAACCATTTGTTTTGAAACCAAGAAGTCCCATTAAAATTTTTTTTTTAAATAATTATTATTTTAATAAATTACAGGAAGACAAGAGTAGGGTCAAGATCTTCCGTGAAGGTAAGTCCGGAAGTGCTTGGCAGCCATTCCTGAACTTGCTGAACCGTCAGGACGAGTTTGTTCAGCACATGACGGCTCGTATCATTGCTAAGCTGGCCTGCTGGCATACTAGCGTGATGGAGAAGAGCGACCTGTTGTTCTACCTGTCCTGGCTCAAGGACCAACTTAAACTGAATGTAAGTCACCCAACACTTGTGATTATATTCATTAATTATTTATACCATGTACACTGCAATCTATTTTAGCATGATTTAAAAAAAGCAAAATGCATGCCAGCATTGAACTTATTTTATGAATGAAATTATGATTTTTTTAATTTGTATTTGATACTGATTGATTTTTTATGTCAATGAAGCATGTATCATCAAAGCTTTGCTGGTAGTTTTCACACCATGATAAAATATCATTAAAAAAAATCTAAACTGAAGTCATTAAGCTTGTTCAATAATATGCTGCTAATACTTAACTACTAACAATCACCTCTTCAGTAGGTACCTATTTGGTTTAAAATATTTTAAACAATTTGTACTTATAATAATAAATAAGAAGAAAACATACTGCGCCAACCCGATATAAACAGGGATATTGGCAGGAAAATAATGATGCACTCACAAATAAAAAATACACAGAACCGTGGAGTACATCTGTAACAAATAAAAACTAAACTAAAATATGCACTACAAATTAATAGCTGTATACCACAAATTAAACCAAAGCAGGTTATGTGTTTAAAAATAAAAGATTTACTTAAGTAAAGAGGCAAGCAGCTTCTGCTTTAGGTGTATTTAATCAGTTCTCATTGGCATCTTATGAGAGTGGAGACAATAATGGTAAGGTAAAAATAGTCACTTTTCTCTGTAAATAACTCATATCCAGCTGCATCTTTTTAGACTGGAAGGAAAAAGAAAGACTAGGCCGACTATGGCTTTATTCTGTAAAAATCAACGAAAATAATTCTTAAACTGTACAGTGTACATAGAACTTCTCAATTACTCTTACTTCACATAAGTTGTAAAAACTAGCAACATACATGAACAAATTAAAGATGGCAACTTTCTAAGAACAGAGACTCCATGTTTCTGGAACATATTGTAATAAGTTCACACATTATTTCATGATACTTAATCCACAAGCATTTCCATTTCTCACAATCACCTTTAGATTAGACCTGTATAATCAATACACAACTGTAATGATGAATAGATGTAACAAATAAACTCCACTTCACAATCAATAGTAGTTCTGTGGCAATGCTTCGTGCCTTATACCAGATTGGTGTAACTGTACCATCAATGTGTCTAAACTGACTGAAACATAACACAATGTTGTGAGTATCACGTGCAAGCATCACGCATCGTTGGGGCTTTGATGACGCGAGTGAATTATCACTGAGAGGTTTGTTTTCTGGTAAGGCGGAGAAAGTGTCTGCCGAGTTAGAGCATGCCGAGCAGGTTATGTTGCTGCACGAGAAACAACATTTCGCCGCCGATAAACTTGAGAAACACCTGAAACATCACAACAAGGAAAAAGAACATGTGAATGTCGACGCTGGCTCAGAGAAATACTCGAGCCTTTACAGCTCTTTCGATGAGCTGAAGCCGCACGACGACCTGCTGCCCGGCCTGCACAAGGTACCCTGGTCACATGTAGCAAGAAGTCGACACCTACCTGACTGTTAAACCAAGCTATTGTTTTATAACAGTGATGACTAACTCTTTTTTAAATATTTAGGTGTTTGCTAACAGAATGTGAGTTCTTTCTAACTGAATGTGTTTTAATCTTTGATGTTATATTGCATGCTTACACTAATCTTGTTCATTACACTCACAAACTAGGAGGATGTGAAGGTATGTGCAAAGTGCATGCATGCTTGAAATATATAGCTTATATTTATTTAAATAATGTTATTTATTACTTATTATGTTATGGTTTTGTTCAAACACATTATTTTCTCCAGTCAACAAATAAATGTATTTAATTTTGAATATACCTGTAGTCCTATTTATTTTAGAATGTTAGTTAATTTAAACTAATAATATAAATGTGAAAGTAACGCTGTCTGTCTGCCTTTACACGTCTTAACGTCTGAAGGGATGAAACTTGGCACACGGGTAGACCATGTCCCGGAAAAGGACATAGGATACCTTTTCATCTCGGTTGTATTTTCCCTTGGGATAATTTTTAACTTTGACGCAAGTGTAGCCGCTGGCAGAATCTAGTTTATAATAATGGGTCAATAGCCAATAAATACAGTGGAAGCTTCAAACTTTCTATATTTCTATGTGATTTAACTCACTGTTTTTCGGATTTATTTTTGTATAAACCTCGGGAATTTTTTGCTCCAAGTGATATATTATTTCTGTTTGATTAAAATATTTCGAAAGTCTTGCACCAAGGGTTCCGTACCATAAACAGAAAAAAAAACACGTTTCTTGTATGGGTGTCCCTTTGAGTTTGACGGACTGACAGCGGAGGCTTAGTAATAGGGTTCCGTTGGTTACCTTTCGGGTACGGAACCCTAAAAAGGGGTACAGCTAGAACGCTATTGTAGGTGATCGAGCATAGTATAAAACGATATTTTGCACACAGAACAACGAATACGTGCAGTCCGTGGCGCGCTGCCTGCAGATGATGCTACGCATCGACGAGTACCGCTTCGCGTTCCTGACCGTCGACGGCATTTCCACTCTGTTGTCGATCCTGTCCAACAGAGCCAACTTCCAGGTAAGGTATAAGCTGCTATTGGTACACTTTAGCTAAAGGAACGTAAATCTTGTTGAATCTATTTCGCTAAAGCAGTGAAACAAACTACACATTTGTTTTGTTATTGACTCCCCTGACTGTTGGTCTTTGGTCCAAGCGCTACTAATGACTATCAAGTTCTGATGAATTCAGGTGGTTCAGGTGAGATTTGGTGCAGGGGCACACAATGTTATTGTTTTAAAATTAAGTTTCCTTTTATTTGTTCCTACAATAATTGTGTGCCAAATATACTAGTTTTCTTTCTTTCTTCCTTCCATTTCCAGTGTGGACGGTTTTGACTTATAGCAAACAATTTCACAGCAGCAGCCTTTTTTCTTTGATGATGGGAAGTCTTCAAATAACTCCTTCCGCTCTGGGCGGCTGGAGTCGAAGGGAGTGTTAGACACTTACTGATTCAAACCCACCTGTGTTCCTCCAAATGCCCTTTGCGTTCCAAGGCCGCGGTAACTCTTGCGAACAATTCCGCAACGAGACTCCTTGTTCACTATTTGTAGTGTACTGATATTTGAGTATATTAAGTATACCTTCCTGTTCACCTGGTTACTAATAATAATTCCTATCTTCTAGGTTCAATACCAGCTGACGTTCTGCCTGTGGGTGCTGACGTTCAACCCGCTGCTGGCGGAGAAGATGAACAAATTCAATGCCATCCCCATCCTGGCCGACATCCTCAGCGACTCCGTGAAGGAGAAGGTCACGCGCATCGTGCTCGCTGTCTTCAGGAACCTCATCGAAAAGCCCGAAAACCAACAGGTGTGATATTTGAAGATTAAGATTGTAATAAGATGATTCCTATTTTGAACTAGTGTCCAGGGGTATCGGATTCACAGGTAATAAAACTTGTTGCCATTTCATATTTATACGCCAATCAGAGATGTTAGTAATAGTACTATTTTATTAGCCTTTTGAACGCCAGAGCATAAACGCATCGTCATGCCCCCGACGCCAAGCCACAAATTCGCCGTACTTTTTGTCACATATTTGTGACAAAAAGGCTTGCTTGTCATGTATACGTGACAGTGGCGTTAAAAAGGTTAGACTCTAGCTTCATCCCGCGGCTGCAGTCCAATTGAGTTTACTAGTAGTTTAAGGTTTTTTCGTAAGATCAGTACTTACCAATACTTTTGCAAACAAATTAAATAATCATCTTTATTATATTAGTTTACTTAGATGAATAATCAAACTGCCTTCAGCCAGGTTTGTAAGCCAAATGTTTCAGTCAGTTTCAGAAAAAAAATCAGTACAAACATAGGTTTTTCACAACTATTAATTGTTACCAGGTCTCCAAGGAACACTGCATCGCCATGGTTCAGTGCAAGGTCTTGAAGCAACTGTCAATCTTGGAGCAGAAGCGTTCCGATGATGAAGACATCATGAATGACGTGGACTTCCTCAATGAGCGCCTGCAGACTTCGGTGCAAGACCTCAGCTCATTCGACCAGTATGCTACTGAAGTCAAGAGCGGCCGGTATGTAACTTTTGAATGTTTGATATAATATACAGTGGCTCTTGTTAATTAATGCCATACTCTAAATAGGGTAACGTAACGCATGCGTCCCCACTTCCAGTCTATTTACGTAACTTATTTGTTAGATATAAAAAAGTAACGTACATAAATCAACCTATCCCTTGTATGCATAAACTAAATGAGTAGTGCTATTCTATAAAAATACTCACCAAGAACCTATGTAAAATGAGTTTTTAAAGTGAGCTTTAGATCCTTATCAGCTCCTAGCTAGAATATATAGATTCCTAGATAGATTGAGAACTCACTTAATCTAAGGGTCCAAGGCACATTGACGCAAGAGTCGTCCATCTCCACAACACAAATTTTCGCTTCAATTCTGCGTCAATATGCCTAGACTAGAAGTTTTCAGTGAGATTTTCACCAAACAGACTGGCAAGTTGGCAACTTTGCGGCAACGAAAACATGATCAGAAAAGATCAAAATACCAATAGGGGTACATATTTGTAGTTTGGAGTGGTCTCCGGTGCACAAGTCGGCCAAGTTCTGGCGCGAGAACGCGATCCGCCTGAATGAGCGCGGGCAGGAGCTGCTGCGCACGCTGGTGCACCTGCTGGAGAAGAGCAAGGACCCCGTGGTGCTGGCCGTGGCCTGCTACGACGTGGGCGAGTACGTGCGCCACTATCCCAGGGGCAAGCAGTACGTATTTCAGCATTTTTAAAACATTATTTTGTGTGATATAATTAGAACCAAGGATTATAATATGTAGAGTTTATTTCCCGAATGTAGTATATTATGTATTCATCTAAACTCAACGACGTCAAGTAACGTAAACTATGGTAGCAAATAAAATTGTTTAAAAGTATCAAAACAACTAAGTTCACTAAATTGTGTGTTGTTGAACAAAAAAATCTTCATTATAATCTTCGCCTTATAGTATGGCTGAGTAATGCCATTCTTACAGCATGACATCATAGACCTCTCTTTAAACTGTTTAATTTTTTCTGATTAATTAATGTAATGTAAGCCAGGCTAACATTGATACATTGGGCCGGTTTTTGAGATTTCGATCCCAGTTACTTTTTAGGGTTCCGTACCCGAAGGGAAATCAACAGTCCCCTATTATAAGCCTCCGCTACCAGTCCGTCCGTCTGTCTGTCAGCGGGCTGTATCTCAAGAACCGTAAGGTAGATGAAATTTTCAGTGTGTATTTCTTTTGCTGCTACAACAATTAAAGTAAATTAAATTAAAAATTAAAGGGGGCACAAAACTTCAAGAAAATCAAACTTAAATGTCTCTTCAAATTAAAACCTTTCTGGCTAGAGCACTTTTAACTATCACCATCAAGCCTTTCTCCAAAAAATTTAAGTAGGTACATGTATAGGTTGGCTTCCCGTCTCAACAGATGCAGCCAGTATTTTACATGAAGCTGAACTGCCTATCTGACTTCCACGTTAAAGTGGGTAACACAATATCAGACTTCCGTAATGACTGTCAAAGATAGTCTACTAGAATGACATTACGAACTGAACCATTTATATCCCGAAGTTATCGGGACTGAAATACGCCCAAAAAATGTTTTATTGAAATCTGTTGTAAGGGGGCGTTCAAGTATTACGTAACGCAATTTGGGGGGAGGGGGGTCTTGTAAAACGTTACGATATGTTACAGGGGCGGGAGGGGTGTTCGAACAACGCGTTACGTAACATTGTTTTTTTTTTTATTTAACGCTAGCTTACTAAACATATTTTCGAGTTCCACAGTCACTAAATAGAAGTCATTGAAACGTCAATATTTATGAATTAAAAAAAGTAGGTAACATGAAAGTAGTAGACATAATTGTGACTTTTAGGTTAAAATTTCCTCTTGTATGATGCGTAACGTTTGGGGAGGGGGAGAGGGTACAGAAAAACGTTACGGCGCGTTATATGGGGAAAATTGCGTTACGTAATACTTGAACGCTCCCTAATGTAATATTGTCAACAGCATCATCGAGCAACTGGGCGGCAAACAACGCGTTATGCACCTCCTCAGCCACGAAGACCCCAACGTGCGGTACGAGGCCCTACTCGCTGTCCAGAAACTGATGGTTCACAACTGGTATGTATTTTACTTTCAGCACCAGTTAGTATTATGCAGTTTTATAACAAAAGAGTAAGTATCGAAAGATAGTTGACGTTGGTCAGAAGGCTGCCATACTGGTCTGGACATGTCTGTCGCATGCCGGACCCGTAAAACGAAATTGGTGCCCTGAAATCGAAAGACGGGCCGCGGTAGACCACGAAGGAGATGGCTAGACGACTTTAATGTCTTCCTTAGAAATTGGCAAGAAGTGGCACAAAATAATAAAAGGAGTCTAGGGAGAGCTTTGCCCAGTAGTGGGTCAAAAAAAGTATAACTTCATGCATTATGTGGTTGTACTACATACAACTCGGCTTTACCCTGGGGATTCACGATTTATATTCGTGATGTTATGTTATGCGCAAAGGCGCACATGAGAGAGACAATTTCTGTTGATCTATTGAGAACGATTGTTGACCGACGATGGCGTCGGCGATGATATCATTAAAGTTTGGGATATATGTAAGATTGCTAATTTGGATTGGGTCATGTGTTGAAAGTGAAAGTACTACCTTATCTGTCTGCTTTCCGGCCTTATCACGACGTGTTCTTCTGATAAGATGATTACACAACGACGATTTCAATGGCTTTTGTCTAACAAAATGCTTTATGCTCTGTTAGACTATGCATGCATAGCGTCATCATTTGTGTCTGCTTAGTTACATTGTACACTTATTATTTTGTTCGTTCACAGGGAATACCTTGGCAAGCAACTGGAAAAAGAACAAATCGACAAGCAGGCAGGTACTGTCGTCGGAGCTAAGGCCTAAACTGTTGTATTTATAAAATAAATGAAATATTTAATTTGTTGTTATGTTGTTGTCTTAAAGGATACCAGGCTTATAACAGATCTATAGCTGCATTACGTAAATTATAATGTAAATAATTTGCCTTTGTTCCGTTCTGACATTACTAATATCTGTATTCTCTGTTAAAAACGTATAAAATGTAAATCGAGTGTATCTATGTAGCTATGTAAAACAATAAAAATAACACTAAATTCATAGAATGTTTAGTGTTAGTACACATTCCTTTAAGGGTTTATTACATTACAGATTTCAAATAAGATGAATGTGGTTATTAAAAAGATATTATGTATTCAATAATTTGAAATTTATAGAGTTTTAGTGGTTTGTGATGTGATAACTGTCTACATCAGTATTGTGAATAAAGTTCATCATAATGTTTATTACGGGTTTTATTTTAAATAAGGGTCTTGTTTTTTTTTGTTGTGCCTTTCTATGATTACTTATCAAACATGTATTTCGGAAAATGACGACATATATTGAAAAAAAAAACATGTTATTCACGTTTTACCTGTCTACATCTCTATACTCTATCCGTTTAGGTAGTTAACTAAAGGTAAACAATCTTGATGTAACTTTTTACTTAAAAACTCAGTTTAAAAATAAAATGCAAGTAAAAACCAAAGTAAATACAACAGTAACGAATACTAAATCAATTGAACCATAAGTTTGAAAAGTAGTTTATTTGTTTAATATGAATTTGTGTAAAAAGACACATCAAGATTGTTTACCTTTAGTTAACTACCTAAACGGATAGAGTATAGTAATTTTAATTTGATGTATCAAGGCGCAATACCACTCCCCATGGAGCACATGATCTTTGCCATGACGTTCAAGTTAAAGAACACCACAGAGCACTGACATGCGCATGCGGGAAAGTACCTGGCTACCAGCTTTTAAAGATTGAACAAGTGTATTAGGCTGGTTTCACAGCTATCCGGGAGACCCGTACGGGCTATATATCGGATATATACTGTGCTCTTTGGTACGGGCCGCCCGTACTCGGGAGACCCGTACGGGTAGCGCCCGCAGTACTCTGAAATGAGGGTTCAGCACGATAAGGTAATATACTACAGCCTAAATTAGGCATGGTCATACATAAGCGCGAATTTTAGAATATCTTATGGTAGGGGGTGATTATTATAATTTGAATAGGTTCCTCAAAAATAGAAAGAATTGTGAGAATCTCAAGCCGAAAGTTCACACACTTCTCAGCTGGGAATATATTCCGGTACGAACTGTAAGTACCTACAGTTTTCATGGATGCACGAGTCTGTCTGATGGCAACTACCTCGATAAGATGCGATCTTTATCGAGCAGTCGGAGAGGCTTCTAACAAAGTTCGGCTACAGCAGACTTCCGATGTTCAGTGTTAGTGTGACGTCTCTCTGCAGACCCTGGCCCACATTTCGTCACTTATATTCAATGTACAGACGCCAGCACACCAAGCTACAATAATCTGTAAAAATTCTTCAATTGATTTTCAACTTTATCCCTACAGTGTTAGGTTCAAAGTTGATTTGGCAATTTTGACAGTTATGGGAAGCTTGATGTGCTGGCGTCTGTACTCTGTGCATTTCGTCTGGCGCCGCATGCCCTGTTGCATTTCATTCTATACCAGTTCATTGGGGATGTGACATAGAAGGAAAATAATTATTATAAAAATCGATTAAGTAATCGCTTTTCAATAATAATCGATTTTGAAAAAATATTTTTTTTACAAATAGTACTTCCACAACAAATCATTTTGCTTCTCTTTCTTCTGCATTGCCAATGATGAGTTTTGAAAAATAAATGAATAGTGAACCAAAAAAAACGATTTCTATTAATCGTTTTTGTAATGTCAAAGACGAGAAGAACAATCGATTTTTATGGAAGCAATAATCTTTCTTTTTCTCATCGCTACTGTTCACGTGAGAACCTAATAACTGCGTCAGCGGACAGTATTCGGCCACGGACATATCGACCTTAATGGTCATCGACACGGTAAGAAGAAGAAATACGACCCATAAAATATAGGTAGAAAGTTTCCACACTATGGTTTTCAGACAGACCATAGATAGACACGCAATCCGTCAGTGTCAAATAATTTTGGTCTGCTGGTTGAATGAAGTTATTATATTCTGTGGTTCTGGCATTCTTGCAAACAAACCGGCGTTTTTAAATAAAATAAATAAAGTATAATAATGGAAAACGTCCTAGTGCTTAAAGATTCCAAAACTGCTCCAGATATAGTCCACGAGTATAGTCCTACACTTAAATTTGGTCACATTCCTTTGGTGATAGATAACGGTTGGTGTCCAAAATATTGTAATTGTTGGGCTTTACAATAACCTGAACCTCTATTTATATAATAATATAATGTAATAAAAAAATATATATTAGTATTCTAATGCTTAACTTTAAGGTTCGTATCAATGCAGAGTTGGGTGGTCAATTAACGATGAGCCTAACCTAATTTTCAAAAACCTGATAGCTAGACCTAGAAAAGATAGATGTAAGAAAGATGCTGAGCCTCCGGCTACCCCACCAATACAGATTGGTAATGATATCGTGAATATAGAAGCAGTAAGGTAAGTACAAAAATACCAATCCCATCTATGACAAAAAAAAATCTGAAGTCTCATTACAACTGAATTATGGTACTCAAGGAGTCATTCTTCTGGTGTTATCCACACACAACATGTTAATCCCTTAGTACTGTGTTTCATTGCTACACCGATTGAGTTTCCACTTAATTAATGAACTAACCAAAAATACATTATGAAAAGTTTACTTAGTTACTTATGTTAGAATTTTTATTTTCTTAAAACTGAAAAAAAAGAATTCCCTTTCAGATTTCAACTGAAAACTCAATTTGATAAAAATGTGGTGACACATTTTGAAGCACAAGAACAAGTCTTTGACTATATCTTCTCACATTTAGGCATAGACAACGATGGCAGTGTACCACACCCAATTGCTATGACTGAAGCCTTCGTCACACCAAATTACTGCAGGCAGTGTATGTGTAAACATTATAAGAAACTAGCTATTTCCTGCAGCTTAGCTAACAATAGATACAAAACTCGGAAGGAATTGTGTATTTATCAGAATAAAAAACCTATGAAATTCAGCACCAGTTAAGCTTTAACCAACAATGACATGCTTTGATCGAGCACTAACAGAATGAAAGCTTAGTATTGTACATTTTCTTGAATGAGAAGATGAATGTTGAGGTTGTGCTAAATGTGGACAGGACATAAATGCATCCAAAACCAGTAAATTGTTGTCATTACATTGTGATAGTAAGAATAACTCTGGGTTACAAGCAAAGTTAGTTCATTGCTGTTGTGGCACAAAAAATCAGTTATTATGAATTAATTTCCAGTAATGTCCGAGCTGCTATTTGAAGGCTATGGAGTACCAGGAGTGAGCTATGGCATTGATTCCTTGTTCAGCATGTATAAGAATGATATTGGGGACACAGCGCTCATCATCAACTGTGGTTACCATACTATTCATATCATACCTGTGATAAGGGGACAAGTTATAGTGGACCATGCTAGAAGAATTAATTTGGGTGAGAATGACTTTATCTAATCTAATCTAAAAATCCATTTGAATTAGACAATTGCAGGCGATCCTTGTCTAGCAGTTTAGAGCTGGGCTGTAAATTTAAATCCAGGATAACTGACACATGATTGTCCATACATTTTTTGAGGAATAAGATTAGCATATTATTATCTTTTCACTCCATTTATGACTAAAGTGGTTCATGTTTTTGTGTTTATACACATATAAACATACATTGTGATTGTTTTTTTTTTCATTCTAGGTGGCAGTGAAATGATTTACTACTTACATAAGCTTCTACAACTAAAATACCCAGTGCATGTGAATGCCATCACAATGTCTAGAGTGGAAGAAATTCTGCAGGAGCATAGCTCCATAGCACTGGACTACCAGGAGGAGATCAGGAAGTGGGCCAATGCTGATTACTATGAAGCTAATGTTAAGAGAGTGCAGCTGCCTTATGTGCAGGCTGCAAGTTCTTCTGGATTGACAGGTCAGCTACATTTCTTCTAGCTTTTTTCAGCAGTTTTACCTGCATGAAATTCGAAAATTATCACACTGAATCAAGCTTTTGGGATATAAATAATCCTATTTTCTCATCCTGGTCATAATCTATCCCAGTTCCTCATCCATATCCATTCAGCCATTCATTTAGATGCTATGGGTGGGCCAAAATTAATGTTCTCTTTGTAGCCAATTAGTTTTGTAAGTAGTTAGTCTTGAAAAGGATATGTGACCAACCAATTGCAGCAATAATTACTCAAAAGGCTATAAAACGTTATATTTTTTTAGCTACTTTAACTGATTTCATCTATTGAGACAATCATCAAGACTTCCTTAGATGATATTCATTACCTAGTGCTTAAGCACCCTATTTTGTAATTACAGCTGAACAGCAAAAGGAGCGAAAGAAAGAGATGGCGCGACGATTGCTCGAAATAAACGCAAGAAAACGAGAAGAAAGATTAGCTGAGGACGAAGAACAACTGAATCAGCTACTTGCTATAAAGGTACATGTAGTTTTTTCGATGCAGGTGTTGATGTTCATATAGTTTTCAACTCTATGTTACTGATTATAAATTCTATTACTCAATGTCTTCAGATAATCCTATAGTTCTGCACTTCTTTTTCATATTTCAAAACAGTAAAGTTAGCCTGATGGTTTTAACATAGTTTTAACTAAAACTGGTATTTTAATAATTACAGGACATTATTGAAGATGGTGATACAGATGAGTTTAATGAAGCTATTAAAGGTTTTGACATCAAAAGCTTTGAAGATCTTCAGGTAATATTTGTTTTTTAATTCTTTATTGTATACCAAAACAACTTATATTACAAACAGTGATAATAAAGTTCATGTAAAAAGGTGAGCTTAACTCAAAGTTGAGTTTTCTCCCAATAAACCTTTGAGTGATAGAGATAGATCAGCATCAGCAGGTAGGATATCCAGTGTGCAAATAATAATAATATAATAAATAAATACACATACATATAAATACTTATCTACTAATAGCATGTCATTGTGAAAGGAAATGCTCTTTAATTTTCCTCTTGGAATACATCAAGAGAAGGGCTGTCGCATAGAGAGTGTGGAAGAGAGTTCCAGACAGGCACTGCAGTAACTGAAAAGAAACTGAGGAGGATCATAGTGGCTGGAAGTGTGACTCGGAGTACGAGGGAGAAGAGAAGTGGCAGTGCGACAGGGTTTACCTCTCGGGATGAGCTACTTAAAGCATTCGCGAAGATGTTGAGGTGAATTAGGATTGTGCAGGATAGTATAATAGAGAAAGGATAGGATATGGGTATCTCGCTGACGCCGAATTGGCAGCCACTTTAATCTGGTCCGAAACTCCAACACATGGTCGTATTTGCGGAGGCCAAAAATGCTTAAGTTCTGCAGCTGCTCGAGTTAGTTTAGGAGTACCTCCTGTTTGTGCCACATGGCGACGCAAAATGAGTTGTCTGCTGACTCACACTGACTGTCCACAAATCAGTATTTTCCCTATTTAGTGGATTTACCGGACTTCTCTTTCTGACATTTTATTCTAATGTTTCGTATATGCTCAATATTTTTAATGGATCCGTTACATGATACAAACACCCCGTACATACGTTGGAGAGTAACTGATTTTACCGTAAATTGCGCAACTCAAAATACGCGACTCACGTCTCACTAAATTACGCTCGTTTGTCCTCACCCTTAAGAGACTGGAAAGAATAAAAAACCTTTTTACTAACCTCACCAATATGAATCTCCCAAGAGAGGTTAATGTCGATATGGACGCCTAGGTTTTTAGCGGTTTTGGAATATAAAATGGGCACTGAGTCATATACTACTGGCGGAAGAGTCTGGTAATCTAGGTAATAGGTTAAGCATGTATCTGCCACCAATAATGAGCGCTTCAGATTTTGGGTTCAGTAAAAGTCCAAAAGCCACAGCCTTAGCCAGTTCACCTACTATAAAATGTCGATATAATTGCAAGTCGTCTGCATAGAGATGATAGTTGGATGTTAGGACCTACGTGATAGCGTTTATAATAACTGAGAACAGAAGAGGAGAGAGGACGCTACCTTCGTAGTGGTATTTTCAACGCACTGTATCGTCTTCATTTTTTGTTAACGTGAAAAAATAAAAAATACATGTCTGTTAATTTTTTAGATTTTTATCTATCTGACGGACTAATTAGATTATTTCAGCAAAATAACCTATTGTGCTGTATTAGTTAATAGTTAAAATAAATGTAACTAATACATATTAACCCAGTACTCAGCAAAAAACATCTTTCCAATACCAGATTTCTTTTAAAACTCATTGTTGCATTTTCAGAGACAAATTACTAACATAAATATGCGCATAGACAAGAATAAACAACGTATAGCCGCGGCTGCTACGGCGGAAGAGAACCTAGAGAATCGACCTACAGGGCGAATGAACCCACCTACTGAACCTGAAGCATTCCAAGTCTGGCTGAACGAGACACGGACCAAGGTATATACCCACACATATTATTTCAAGTAAATTGCTGATTAGTATGTCATTTAAACCTATGAAACTAATTATCGTATTTATTTATTTTTGACTCTTTCATTTTCAAAATTTCTTAAAAAATACAAAAAAAAACCATTAAAAATAAAAAATAAAGTAGCCCACCGGTATCGGGAATAGGGTCCAAGCTACCGGCTCCAGAGAGAGGAACCTCCTAACAATGCGAGCCGTGTCCAGAAGTACTGATTTCTGAATCAAGCCCTTGATCCAGCTGCTTAACGAGAGTCTCCTAAGGTGTTGGTCGAGGCTCGTGGCTATTGAGCCTTTGGCGGACACGACTATCGGTACAATGATTGCCGAGTTCACATCCCACATGTCGCAACCTCGCGAGCCAAGTCAAAATGATTGATTTGTTTATCTTTCTCGGCTTACACGAGTATCTCGTCATGCGGAACGGTTATGTGTAGACATAACCGTTGAACAATCATTGCACGCCTCTCGATTCGGTCCACCACCATTATATCAGGTTTATTGGCCGCAATAGTCCTGTCAGTGATGATGGACCGATCCCAGTACAATGTGATATTGCCATTATCGGGAACTGGATTCTGGCACTTCCGAGTCTACAAGAGAGTATTTCAGAGCAAGTTGCTGATGGATAATCCTGGCTACAAGGTTATGTCTATGCAAGTATTATCCGTTAGCTAGACGAGAACAACCAGAGATAATGTGGCGAATTGATTCTCCCGGACGGTGAAATGCCCGACAGAAGTCAACCGTGCCGTCCTTCACAATAAATCTCCGGTAGTTATTCGTTATGATAACTTCGTCCATAATTGCACAGATAAAACCTTCGTTTTCTCCAAAGAGATCACTGAGACGCAGCCAGGCTACGGACGCTAATTGATCTACATCGGGCCCATGTAGGGCCCGGAAAAAGCGTCCGTGAAGTTCCTTACTCTGCCATACCGCCCTGCGATCGTTTGTCTCAAGCACCGCAGGTTTACGCCAGTTCTCATTTGCCAAAGAGAGCGGGGTGAATCCCTTTTCCACCGCCACTACATCTTGATTCATACCCACATAGACAGCTGGGAAATATTCCCTGAGACTGCATATCTCAAGATTGTGGAGGGTCTTAGCATTTAAAAAGCCTCGGCCTCCACACTTTCGCGGGATATACAGTCTCATTACCGACGACCGTGGGTGATGCATTCGATATGCAGTAAGCAGTGTACGGACCTGCCTATCCAGGGCGTCAAGTTCCGTTTGTGTCCATTTGAGTACGCCGAAAGAGTACATCAATATCGGCATGACCCAACCGTTGCAGGTGCGCACCTTGTTTCCGCCCGATAGAAGGCTATTAAATAACTTCTTCATGCGGCCAATAGGCGCTCCTTCAACGATTACCTCATTTCAGTAACATTGATACCTAACGCTTCCGACATACCCAAATACTTGGAAGTTTCAGTTGAAGAAGTTGAATCTCAAGTTTATGGAATCCGAGAGTTGAGTTCCCACGGATCCACAATCTCTCCACGCTTTACATGCATGACCGCACATTTGTCCACAACAAACTCCAAAAGTATCAGGTAACTTCAGTAGCTCCATCAGTAGTTCATTACTGGGGGCAAAGAGTTTTAGATCATACATATAAAGGAGGTGAGATATAACCTGACCACCTCTCTTCAACCGATAGCCGAGCTCTGAATTCTCCAGCAGTGTGCTTAGAGGATTCAAGGCTAGGCAAAACCAAAGGGGACTCAAACTATCGCCCCGAAATAAACCCCACTCGATCCTTACTGGTACGCTGTTCCTCTGGATATTTCGACATTCTGGATAGCGAAGGACTGTCCTCCATTGCCCCATACACGCCATCAGGAAGGTGCGGAGCGTTGCATCAATTTTATACAATTCTAGCACCCTCATGAGCCATGTATGAGGCACCGAGCCATAGGCCTTCTTATAGTCTATCAAACATGTCGACAGATCCTTTCGGAAATGTCGAACCTAATGGCCATATCAATGAGGAGTAGCTCCTTAGTACTGCGGGACCCATTCCTACATCCATTTTGAGAGGCAGACATATTGTTATTGCTGTTAATATGATTATTAATTTTAGCTCTTAAAATTGATGTAAGAATCTTATAGACCATCGGAAGCCACGTGATCGGTCTATAATTTTTGGTTCCGTGGTGCTACCAGATTTGTGAAGCAGGTGGGTAGGTGAGCAGCACCAATCCAAACAATTTTTTTTGAAATTCTGTCAAATTATGAGGTATCCATCTAGTACAAAGCTTTCTGACGCCTAAATGTTAATGTAAGACTTTTTGTACTTGACTCATACCAATGCCTGAAGCTGCCAGAATCTGTTGATATGTCACCCTTCTATCAGCTTCTATCATTAGCCGCACAGCACTCACGTTATCTTCAGTAGTCGCCGTAGAAGGACGTCCTTCTCGCGAATCATCAGTGAGTTTGCTTAGTTGTAAACAGTGGCACGGGATGGGGCTTCGTCATGAAATACTAATCAAAGTCTATCGTAACAGTATTGTTGAGTAAGACGCATTGGACGCAACGAAAGTCGTAATAAATCATTGAGCGAAAATTTTCTCAAGTCAAATCCATTTCGACGTACGACAGACACGAATAAACAAAACGGTTGAATCTTCGACATAACTATTTCGACTTGCGTCCGTTCGTTCGAAGAGTACAACCAAGACTGATTGTGTACGACAACGAGACACTCACATGCAGATGTTGCTTTGAAATATTAGGGGGAGAAGCTTAGGTAGTGCGAAGGTCGTGTTATAGGCTCAAGCAGCTCCAGAGTCTATCTATCAGATGTTTTTAAAAGGAAACATCGTAGGTTGCTACCTAAAAAAAATATTAAGGTTAAAAATATTGGAGCAATGCTTTGCTCCAATATTTTTAATCTTTACCTACTGCGTCAGCTGACGGTCTCTCCACCGTTACACACAACACTGATTCTTGGTTTCCTACTTTTAATTATTTTAACAATCACCTAGTTAAATTTCATCCGGCGTACAAATTCATGCGAGCAGCTGACGCATAGTCCCCCCTCCACCATGCAGTTGAGTATGATGTCAACTATTTATGGAAAAGTTTCAGCCGACGTACTATGACTTTACTTTTTTTTTACCACTCCCCATTCACCGCTACTTGAGCAGCAGACGGTTAACTATCGATGTCAACATCAGCCGGCTTACTATGACTATTGTATTTGCAACAGTACCTCCCGGGCTATAATAAACATTATGTATTCTATTATAATGTTTTCGGCTTTATCGCCACAACGACCGGCCCTGCGCTTCTTGCACTTTGCGGATTTCCGCGATCTTCAGCAGGTCTTACATAGTAGTGGGCCAAACATAAAAAATAATTGAATAACACTGTATTTGTCATCGACATGCTAAGAAGACTCGGTCGTAGCTTCAACTTGTAAGTCCTGTATCGTTGCGCCTTACGCTGTACTTGTCCCCAGTACCGCGAGCTGGTAGGGCGGCGCGAGGCCCGGCGGGCCCGGCGCGCCGCTATGGTGAAGCGCCGCACGGCCGCCGCCGCCGAGCGCATGCGCGTCATCTCGCGCCTCGCCGCCGCCGGCGACGACTTCGGGAACCAGGACTCGGATTGGGATGCTTATAAAAGGTATGCTTCATACTTGAATCTACTAAGAGGTTCTTATACAATACATGTATATGTTTGACCATCAACCACCACCATCTTTTGAAGATCGTGTCTCCAGCGATCTTCAAAAGATTGTTCTAATATTTACTGATTCATTTCCTCCAAACCTAATATATTTTCATTCGTTTTCAGTATTAGTCGCGAGGCGGACTCTGATTCGGAAGCGGATGGCGAACGTCTTCTAGAATTAGAGGAAGCTCTTCGCGAGTACGAGCCACCGCCAGCTAACTCCAGCCAACATCATCAACTGCATCTTGCTATAGAGCCGTTAAGGTAAACGAATAAAAAAATAAGAATCAATAACAATCAATATCTTAAAACGTTGGCATATGTTAATTTAAAATACAGTAAAACAATTTCTGGTTTTCCTAATTCCCCGTTTTGGGCACATTTTAACTGTCCGAAAAAGTCAAATGAACTAAGCTAATTCCTTCAGATTGTGGCGTTTTGCATTATTTAAACTAGCAAATACAACAATCATAAAACATTTCTGTTTTGAAACTTCGCAAAGTGCGGCGAATAGTTTTTCAAAAAATGATTATGTTCGTTATGTATGAGCTGTTTGAACCTATTTAGCAGCCGATGTTACGGTTTCCACAAAATATTTTAACATTACTAGAAAATCATTAGTGCTTTTCATGCTTCTAGGGCACCAGAACTAATGTTCCAACCATCAATGATGGGTAACCTAGAAGCTGGCTTGGCAGAAACCATGGAGTATGTGTTCAAACACTTCAGTCCTGAAGACCAGCTGTTGTTAGCCAACAATGTGTTCCTAACAGGAGGCAGTTCGCAATTTCCAGGTGAGCTGATAACTTTTAATCTTACTAGCTAATACTATAAATAAGAAAACTGTATTTTTGTTAATCAAATAAGCAATGGTTGAACGGATTTGGGTGAGTTTGAAACACGCCTAGACTGTGTCCTGGGTGAAAACATAAGAGAAGAACACACTTTTATTTCAGTAGTATATTCCCGTGCAATAATAAACAATTTTGGTTTGATATGTGTGTGTTTCTACCTGGATCACACACCCTTAGTGTTTGTTTAAACAGTGTGTGCTAAGTTGAATGAAACACAATCCTATTGTATATGTCACCGGCAAATTGCAGACTCCGTAAGATTGTAATAAATCTTTGTTACAGGACTTGTATATTTTGGAAAAATTGTTTTGTTTACAATAAATCCCATCCGAATTCAATGTCATTATTACGAAAAAATTGTTAACAATTAACGTGTCATTATTAAGAAAAAATTGTTAACAATTTCACGCGATATTTTACAATCTTACGGCGTTTGCAATTTTCCGGTGACATATACAATTCATTTCAGGACACTATTTTCATTTCAGGTCTAAAAGAAAGACTCGAAAGAGAACTACTTGAGATGAGACCGTTCCAGTCTACTCATAAGGTCGTCCTGGCCAAAAACCCGAACCTCGACGCTTGGTACGGAGCAAGAGACTTTGCCGGCAGCAACGAGTTCGAAAACTATTGTATTTCTAAAGAGGACTACTATGAAATGGGCGCGGAATACTTGAAGGAACATTATGCCAGTAATAAGTATTACAAGAGCCCTGCGCCTATAGTTGATAATACGCTCGCACCCGCCATCGATGCTAACGTCGTGAAAGAAGAAATAGTTGTGGATTGCTAAATGTATAAGGTAAAATAAAGTTTTGTTAAAAAAATGTAGTTTGTTTTTGTAAATCACGTATGTAATGCTTTCCTAGAATGTTTGGCGTAGCCCTTGCCCATGCTCCTGGAGCGTCAAGCAGTCAATTCTAAGTTGTAAGTTTGTTTTTTTTTTTTTTAATTTAAAATCTTGTTGGCCAAAAACACAAGAACACGACTATTCTACAATACAGCCTACGGATCTTGGCGAGTATGACCATAGGGCTCTGCGAACTTTTGCGCATGTACACGCGTGAAGAAAACTGCCGGTCGATTCTGTATACATGTCGAAGTGATGGTTTGGGTGAAGTGATCACGAAGTGAGCTGTCAATCCATAATCAAGATGGAATGACAGCTCACTTCGTGATCACGTGACATCTTGATTATATAGATTAGCTCACCGTGGACTTAGTAGGTACTGCACAAACTTCAACGCCCGCTCTCGTTTTGCTTAAGTTTCCAAAACTAAAGGGGGTGGCCTTTAGTTTTGGAAACTTAAGCAAAACGATTTTCATTAATTATCCAGCCATTTCTGCTGCTGATTCTGTGGTCTCAGGATCAGCGTAACTATTCACCCCGTTCACCCCAACGGGGGTTGATTATGTAAAAATTGTTCAATTAGTTTCAATTAGCCCACTTTTAGTTTGTTCATACCGATTCCCATGTAAATTGAAGCAAGCAATAATGTCCTCCCCTAAAAACTTCATCACCCACACACTTTGTTATTTTCCGAAAAATCCAAACATTTACAACTTATTTTTTTACCGAAATAATTAATGCCGTGTTTCAACTTTATCGGATCATTAAGATTTTCCTCAGTTCGTTCAAACCGCAACATTTTTCTTAGAGCATTTTATACCCGTCATAACTTTAACGAAAGGTCCGATTTGAATAATTTAAAGTGTAATTTACATGTATATAATCATCCTTAATTATCATTTTAATGGATAAGGATCATGATACAAAAATCAACACTTTTCGATTCCAAACTTTGAACAAATAGCGGCCATTGTGAATTAACCAGAATAGTTAGACATATATTCTCGCGAACTTTTTATAGGTAACAATGAGTACTTTAATTATGTACCCAGTACGTTATTTTTATGTATCATCAATAGTTTTCTCAGCGCACGCTAAATAATGAATTTATTAGGCAAAATTTTGCTCCTTTGGGTTTCACTATTGCAATTTTCTTAGGGATCTACTTTTTTCGAAAATAAAATATAGCCTATGTTTTAAGCCAATAATGTAGCTTTCCAAAGGCGAAAAATTTTTTAAAATCGGTTCAGTAGTTTTTGAGCCAAATCGTAACCATATATTAGTAAATCTATTTCGTTTAATAAAAAACTAAAACTAATCGATTGCGATATTTGATTGAATAAAGGATTAATTGCTTTAGCCTAGACCACTGCCCCGCGCACGTCGCCTCATGACACACACAAAAAATGTTACTGCGCAACCTTCTGCGCGAAGTTTGGACTCGCCAAGATCCTTCGGCCGTATTGTAGTGATATTTTCGATATTGCCATGGTAATTGAACGTATTTTATAGTCTACTAGCTAACCAATGCAACTTCGTCTGCGTCAAATTTTTCCTGAATGCTTCGCTCCCATTGGTCGTAGCGTGATGTTATATAGCCTATATCCTTCCACAATAAATAGGCTTCCCAACACTAAGATTTTTTAAATTCGAACCAGTAGGTCCTGAGATTAGCGCGTTCCGTTCTACCAAACAAATAGTCAAAAATAACTGATCGAGTGGTGAATGATCAATTAATTATCGACCGCCGAGAGTAGAAAATAATTAAAGTAGGTACTAATATCGCTATTAAAAAATAGGAGTTAGTGTTAGAGGGGTGAAAATTTTAGGGTTGTATGTACATTTTTAATGCCGTTTCTTAAAAAAAATAAAAATTATAAATATAGTCCAAAAAATAAAAAAATTGGGGTGAACCACCCCTGTTACTTTTCAAATGACTTCTTCCGCTCTGGGCGGAGCGGAAGGGCGTGTCAGACTCTTACTGACTAAAACCCATCCGTGTTCTTTCTAAAGCCTTTTGCGTTCCAGGGCCGCGGTGACTCTTTCGAACAAATTCCGCAACCCTGGCAGGCTCCGGCCCTAGCGGGCCCCGTCTTTTATGCTGACATCTCTTTGAGGCGCGCGTGAAACACAACGCGCCATCGACCCGGGCCTGGTGGTGATCGGACGGCGAGCCACCCAATGCTCGCCGTCCGCAACCCGCGCCTACGGTGGCCGGGGATCGCCCTGCGACTCGCGCGTCTTCTCCTGTAGCGGCGGTTGGGGCGAAGGCCTTGCCTTTCCCTCGCGCGGCCCGCCTCCTCCTTGGCTAGCATTACTGCTTCGCAGAAGGAGGTGACCGCTTCCCAAGCCTCCTCGCTCCGGACCATGGATTTAACCAGGGCTGGACTCGCGAGGTCGCCGCCGCCGATCGCCTCGACAAGGACACGGCGGTGCACCCCCAAGCAGGACAGACCTCCACCGTATGCTCCACCGTGTCCTCCGGGCGATCCTCACAGTGCTGACACCCGGGCGTGTCCAACCGTTTCATCCGAAACCCCTATAACTTAGGGGTATGAAATATAGATTTTAGTAGTCCTTTTCTCAGACCTACTTTAGAATTGGTCGAATGTTTGTAACAAAACTCCTCCGAAACGGCTTTCGGAGGAGTTTTCTTACTAACATTGACACGAAAATTTTTATTTATTAGATATTACTTCGTGAATAAGCAGCGCCTTATTGCTAATTCTACTTAATTTTAAGCAACATTCGCATCTCAGACGCAATCTAAAAAAATGTAGGGAAATTTAAGATATTTTTGTCAAATTGCGACTAAGGTGCGAATGGAACGCCGCTTGACCATTAATAGAATTGGCCCCCTTTATCAGACATTGTTTAGCCAGCAAAGATACATGACAATAACACAAATTATTGGTTGTAGCAAGTACTGAAAACCGGAATATTGCATAATTTTGTGTCGTTTTAGAGATTCTGATCTTTATTACATAGGTGTTAAACGACTATCGTCGGTGACCATGTTTACTTATTAGCATTGTTTAAAGTTTTTTGTGTTGATGAGACTTACATGACCAAGCGGTTCTTCTAGTCTCAATTGGCCAGTTTAGACCATTTGTTAGACCTTATAATTAGAGGAATTAAAACTAATAACATAAAATAAAAGGTGGGAATTGAAAATAAACAAAAATAAATAGCCACAAATATCATGGCACGTTTATTTTTTTCCACTACATGGCGACTTCTAAAAGAATCGTGACTTGTTATTTTGCATTCATATAGTTTCATTTTTTATTAGAGCTCTGCAAACGAGCACTAAAGAATAATTTTACAATGTATACTTTTCCATAAAATTATAATATAAACTCTGTATTTTTATTTTGATCTCAATATAAATCACTATGAACTGAAAAAAATTAAAGGTTTTTGTTAGTTCTCTAGTTATAATATTGATTGATGAGACTATAATAAAGAGTACATTTAAAAAATCACATTAAAGCATATATATAATGCTGACTACATAAACGCTCTAACAGCCTCTCCCTACCGCTACCACGTTGCAGATTGTATACTCAAAGTATTAACAATAAACAATATGAAAGACTCCAGCTCTACAAAACAAACCAATATAATTATAATAATAAATTTATCACAATCATTTCAGACTACAAAAATAACTAAATAATCACCTGTAAAGGAGGCTGTGAGAGCTATAATCACGTGCAATGTAAATGTAATACACCACACTTAACAAATCTAACTTATTTAAAATATAAACTAGCCTAAAAATTTTAACAATAAAGAAAAAACAGTTGTAGTTAAAATATTGGTCATCAAAACTCTGAAGAGCTATAACTAAATGACTGTACAAATTATCATCATGCCATGATGTTTGAATTTTAATAAAAATTGCACTCAAAGGGATGTAAAATACTCCAAAACTTGGTAAAGTGTGGCTCATAGCCATTTATTTTTTGTTTAGCGTATAATTAGAAATAGTATAAAATCAGTGACTTAGAAATAGCTCTCAGTATATAAAAAAACGTTAAAATCCTTAGGCTGTACTCTTGTATGATTATAATGTAAGCAACGCAATATGTTGGCAAAGCGGAAGTTCACGTAAATCTAACGATACAATAGAACTAAATATTTATGTACCTTAGACATTATGATTACACAAGGCTCACTGTTATTTCATAAATCTACCATCAAGTTTAGTGTAACTGGTCGGCGGCACGCGGCCCCCAAGACTAGTAGTCTGCCTCGACGAAGGAAGTATACGTTATACATTCACGGGTAAGGATATGTACGATTTCTTTAACCAAATTCAATAACGGCTTACAAGAAACTGGTTGGTCCGTCAACCACAACCACTCCGATGTTAACAACAAAATAACAACAACACAATCTAACACTGCCAATATTTCACGTGAGTATTCTTTTTAACGTTGTGAATTCCTCAGTCTTTTCTACGGTTCAAAAAATAAGTAGACAAAGATAAACAATCTAAACATCATACACCTCTTTAGTAATTACGTAAATTCAAGGGTTTCTATATTCACTTTTTAATATAGGTTAACTAACATCGGTATGTAAAATAGTTGCACAATGAAGGCACACAAGTTGCGAGACCAACGTATACTTAGCAGCTCTTACAAATCAAGATGCAACCTGTGACCTTCACTGATATTTTTGGGTCCCTATCCATTACGAGATATATTCATCGAGAAAAGTTTTCCCCTAATCAATATAAATATATGAATGATACTCTGTTTGAAGGATTAAGAAATCAGAGTACATCTCGTAATGAAAGGGGCCGCATGTGCTCGGCTCACCTGCTCGCTCGGCTAGGGTGAAGCAACGACAGGGTAATGTAATAATAAAGATAAAACAATCATAAAGACAGTGAACATATTATAATAATAACAAAAATATATTACTAATCCTAGAATTCAAATAGAAACAATCACCCTCGGCGAGAGATCGGCAAGCTGAGCGACATCGATATTTATATATATGTATTTATGTACCTAGGTCACTATGTTGGTGTTCTATTTCCATTCAGAATATCTATGGATAATATAATAATATAAGGTAACCAGCATTGAAAGGCACCTAATACGTGCTGTCCCTACCAATGCTGTTACATACAAACTATTGATAACTATGGTTTTAAAAATTTCAATGGTGATCATTTTATAATGGTAGCTGAAAGATTTATACTACTCTTTAAACCCAAGTTCTAGTTTGTCTAAATAATACTGTTATCAATGGCTTGGTAAGAAACTTACTAAAAACGTTTAAGATTTTATTAATATACGGAAAAGTTTAGATGTTACTCTTACATTTGTGGGCAACTAAATGCATCCTCATATTATTTTACTTTATCTTAACATACGGTGTACACATTTATTTTAAAATGATAATGAGATATTGGCCTATTTTTTCGTGTTACTTTCAAATACAGAACTATCAAAATATAAAAAAATATTGAGGACTATCAAACAACATTCATATGTATATATTATTATTATATGTATACTTATGTACATCTACAAGAAATTTTGATCTTTATAGTACCCAAAGTATAGTTCTGCGCTAAGTCTAACATTAATTCCAATCAAGTTCTCAGTTCGATATTTGGTATGACTGTAGAATAAGACATTCCTACAAATCATACACTTATTATAATTTTGAATGGATTTCTCCTCGATATACGTGAATAAATAAACACTACCAATATTTATTTACATTTGCTGAACCAGCACATGGACACACACATTATGGAAATAAAATAATGTATCAAAATTAACAACACGGGAAGTTGTAAAACAATGGGTATAAATGTCGGTTTAACACTATGTATTACATATTAGAGCTCTTACAATATTTTATTTCCAGTTCTACCCTGACCTGCAGACTTAACTAAACTTACACTACCACATCATTTACATAGAAATGGCACCAATCTATCTTTGATATCAATAATGGCAAACCATAAGGAACCCCCGCAGCGGACACTTTAGCTGCACGACGCGACGCGTGCGCAAGAACTGTCTCAAGGTATTGGAAGACTACTGCACTATACACTATTCATTATTACTATTATTCGAAAAACAGTAATGAAATAAGTTCTGCCAAAATACGTTTGTTACATAATATATGTATATATATTGCGATATCCTAAATGGGTAAATAATTATGTAACAGTGTTTATGATGACTACACTATATGAATATTCAATCTCATCAGAAATTTGAAAAATATAAAATTAAGTTTATCAATGGTGTTATGATTGATATTGCCTAATGTCGCTAACCGCTAGAAGGCACACAAAGTTTTAGTAAGAAGCTTCACAAATTATGCTCTCTGTAGATGAACCGCCCACATCAGCGCCACGAACACGTTCACTTATTACTGTAAGACACACTGAAGCGTACTCCGGGCGATGTCCCCACACATTGAACACTGAACATAACTTTATCTGAACGTAATACGTTTAAAAAATATTGCCAATTTTATGTTGCAACAGGCACTTCTCTGGATTTCTCCAATAAACATCATATTAAAAGTTATTAATTTTGTGAAGCTTTCATATTGCCTCTCAGGACTCTGCTATTTTATGGGATTATTATTTGTACTTCTTATTTACTATTATTATTATTTTTATATGAAACCTGATTTTTATTTAAAGTATTCTTATGGATTAATCTTGAGGAGTATTATCTAGAGTCCTTCCTATTCTTCAGCGATCAAAATACTTTACCACTCATCGGTAACAGCTCTATATAAAATTACTGAACTTCCATATACACTGACACGTTCTAAGTTAAAGCATCGCAATAAGATATTGTTACATTTCACTACGACTAATGAAGGATGGGTATGACGATGACAAGCGAATGACGAACATTAAAATTTAGAATTTTTAAGTTGGAGATTTACCATTTACGATTCCAAAATTTATCACTAAGCAAATTAGAATATGAGATCAAAAATTTTAGGCCTACAATCTATCATGATGAGACTTTTAAGTATTGATTTATGCACGCCACCACGGAAATTAATATAATCATGTGATGGTATAGATAAATCACAGTTGTAGGTATAAATCACAATGCATATATTATCATAGGCGGTACCGCTACGTGACTACACTACATCCTCGTCTCTATTGTGATGTCCACCTGGTGTTCTCGAGGGATTCCACAAGCGTAACGAAACCAACTCGATTCCTGCCACTGCCTCCTTACACGCGGATGCTATCCACAGCGCAGCCTCGCTCGCGCTCACACCACGGCCGACGAAATCAACAATGTATAAATAAATAACTCCAAATATAATAAACAAATAAAAGTGCATGAGTCCATGCTGACGATCCTAGCGAGGAGAGCCGGTCTCCTCTGCTTACATCATTATGAATGATAGCTGCTCTTGTTGATGGCTGCCAAATATATTATATTGCACTCTGGCTGCTTGCTGCTCAACCGAGAGCTGTAACAACGTATCGATAATTGTTAGAGCTCTGTTAGAAGAAAGATTATATATACATCTTGAATCTAAAATGCTCGTATGCGTACCTAAACTGATGATCAGTCAAGATGCATCTGACCAGACATCTGGGGCTGGGGCGTAGGGGTATGCGAGGGAGGGGGCGACGCTGTGAAAAAAATCATCGATTAGTATTGAAGCACGACTAACCTGCATCTTAAAATTATCAGCTCATGACTTGGCGTATTGGTCTAAATATTCTGTACGCTATTTCTATTGGAATAAAGTTGATTTTGCATTAGCGAAATATCTGCACAAATATACCAAAAGACGTTAGCATAATATAGATATAGCAATGTAGTTATAATACTTACAAATAGACGCGATAGACTGTGGCGACATCGCAGACATTTTGTTGGTATCCTGCATGGACACTTGGGTCCCTTGGGATGTCATATAACGATTCACCATGGGAACGAAGCTGGAAAAAAATTGGCGTCTATCAATCGCTTCTATGGATCTGATCTGTGAGCAATCAATTCGTTCTACAATATGCATTAATTTGCGTGTATTCTTTAAGCAGTAAATATTATACATAAGTTTAGCAATAGATGAGAATGGTAAGCCGTACCTACCTTTGTACCTCTCTTGGAATGCGAATGGGACTAAATTTGATATTACGTTACAATAAAAGGCATATGGTAATAGCAGTCAACTACCCGACTGTTGCGAAACCCAAAAGGAGGGTAGTATTTTTTATCATTCGTACTAATGACCAAAATGCAGATGAGTCTATCCAATGAATTAATTACATGTCACAAATTACAAGAAAATGGGATCTTTAAATGTTTACAAATATTTGAAATTTAAATTCTGATTTCTAGAAATTTCTTCATTCCGATATGTGTGCATACCTTAAGTCACAAACGCCGGGCGAGTCAAAGTTGCTGTTGTTCGAGTGGTTGGTGTTGGTGGCAACACTGTTGATGGTGCCCATACTGTTCGCCGACACGTTGCTGTGGTTCTCGCGGTGGACACGGTTGTGGTGTCTGGACAACAAATGCAGTTTTTTTTACCAAATAAGGCCACCGGCTTTGAAGGGCTGTGCACTCTGTCCTTACAGGACTCTTAAGGTAAGACCTTCTTGTGAGGAGTTTCCGGTAAAAATACAAAAAAGGTATGTAAACTGCATTCACAATCATTTAATTTGTAATTATGTGATTTCGGAAAATAACTTTAATATGAAGATAAATTTTCGTTGACACTTCAATATTTTTTTATTTTATCAAAACTCATTCCGAAAAAAACTCAATTTGATGTTAAAAGAAGTGCAATGGACTTAGAAGATTTTATTTAAAGTGTATATAAATCCATTTTTTTTTATTGATTTGAGGAATTCAGTTTTTAGGAAAATAAATTGTCATAAAGTTTCTGTACCTTATTAGATAGCTGTCCCTGACGAAGGAACGTCCGCAGACGCTGCACTCGTAGCAAGAGCCGGTTGAGTGCGTGCGGAGGTGCAGCGCGAACTGCGACTTGGATGTGAACGACATGGAACAGCGGTCGCAGTTCAACGGCTTGTCGGCCACGTGAGACCATCTAGATAAGACAAACCAGGTTTTTATTTATAACATCTGTTCTAAAATTTTCCCAATCAACAACTGTAAGTTAGTACTACTAATATGTTCTATATTCTAAATAGTCCTAATCAAATTTTCAGCGACGAAAACTGTCCCCAAACCGCTTTTAAGTTGGGTAGAACAGCCAGAAATATTAACAAGAAACTGCTCAAAATAGAGACCCACCTGTGTGCTGTTACGTAGCTCTTCACAGCAAAACGTTTCTGGCAAATATCACAAGCATAAGGACGTTCACCTGAAATACAAACTCTTCTGTAAAACTGAAACTAAATAATTCGAAACAAATGAAATGAAAGCAATGCACTTGACATAATCGGTGAAAGCGAGAATGAAGGCAAATGATGTTAGAAAGACGGCAAGATGCGATTAGAGAGTGATGCAGTCTGAAATTAATGAGTGTAAGCCAAGAAATTATAATAAATAATAATACTGAAACTCAAGTGATGATGCAGCGGATGATTAAAATTATAACTTACAATGAGTTGTCGGTGCCACATCATTAAGTTCAGAATGACAAAGTATCTGCCTGTTAAAGCAATTTGCCGTCTTCTAAACAAACCATAGCTATCTTCCAACTTCGTGAATAATTCACTACTTTCTATTAATAGTAAGCTACCAGACGAAAAACATTATTCAATTGTGATTATTACATGCGTCTTCATTGCCTTCTTAAGAGGCATTTAAGTTACTAAACATGCATTAATGTACTCAAGTTTCATTGTAGACCATCTTGTGTACTACCCAGAAATATTTTGTTTCATAGTAATGGAGCTATACTCCTCTAAACGTCGGCCCAGCATGCAAGGGTTAGGTTAGAGACTGGCCCTTGCCTAATACGCAGAATTCCTAATTTTGTTAGTATTACAATGTTTTTTATCTGTTAGACACACTAAGCTTCTACTATGAATCATTTGGTAACAGACAATGATTCACGTAGACGGTTAAGGCGCTTGTACACATAGCCGTGTTGCATTGTTTCAACAAACATATATCGGTCGCTGTAGGTACACTTACTGGGTAATACCGTCTTATCTTCATATTATAACGCCAGCGAGGAGCTATTATAAAAATTCAAAAACTTCTTGGTAGTAATAGATGACCGATGCATATTTGTAAAACCGACATCAAAATTGGTGTAGGCCGGGTTGTGTGTACAAAACGCCGTAATGGATGGAACGCGATGTAGTCGTACCGGTATGAATTCGCTTGTGAATGTTGAGCGTGGATTTCTGCGTGAAGCGTTTGTAACAGACATCGCACTCGAACGGCCTTTCCCCCGTGTGCGTACGCATGTGAATCTCCAGGTACGGCTTGCAAGTGAACGCCGCCGGGCACTCCATGCATTGGTACGGACGCCCTTGCACTGACCACCCGCGCAATATATTAGTCTTTATTCATTTATTACATCATTATTTGACACGATACACATCATATGGAAATACTCACAATAGGACTTACGATTAATTAGTTATGTGGCACCGACAACTTTGAATTCGAACACAAGAAAAAACATTAAGAAATATGGTACAAATTAGAGAGTAATTGCAGGTGAATGAATGTTTCATAAAGAAAAAATAATATCAAAAGCGTGCGCTGAGCGTTGTCGACTGACCTGTGTGCGTTCGTTTGTGTATATTGAGTGTAGATTTTTGCGCGAATCTCTTGAGGCATACGTCACACTGGTAGGGGCGTTCGCCGGTGTGCGTGCGGTTGTGGATCTCCAGGTACTGCTTGCACGTGAAGGCGGCCGGGCACTGCAGGCACTGGAAGGGCCGCCCCTGCACTGTGGACGAGCGACACGGTTAGCTCATGCG
>NDFZ01005472.1:798639-846139 GCA_002192655.3 Mamestra configurata
GCGCCCAGTGCACACACAAAAGCGAGTAACGCACGTCGCCGACGCATGGCGTGTGCCTTTGGTCGCCCGCCCACTGCCAATCCCAACCACATCGAGCGTCGCACACGGCGACCGATTCACCCCCAATTTTGTAAACCCAATTTTGAAAGCCAGCACCGCGTTATGACCCGATGCTGGGGCGCCAAGAATGCGTCTTTGCGGCGATTGCATTACCGCTTTTGTGAATGAATTAATATCCATGAAGAAATGATAAAAATGATAAATGCTAAAACACCGAGTCGTATGCAGAATGAGAGGAATAAGAGGGGCGAATGACCGGCAGATTATTAATTATATGACAGGCGGGAAATTATCAGTGATTGCAGAAGTACGTAAAGCGCGTATTTGAATGAGTTAAAGAAATCGAGATGTTAGTCGAAAGCAACGAGATGGAAGCTATCAAAAACAGGGAGAGTAAAACAACGGGTTATTAGGCGGGCAACGGAAAAATAGGAGCGAAGCATGACGCTAAATGAAATGACTGCATGACGAGTCGCAAGTTAACGCTAATCGTACCGAAAGGAGTAATACTGCGGATTATAATATATGTGGGCTACTAACCCGTATGTATTTTTTCGTGCAAATTGAGCGCGCACTTCTGCGTGAAGGACTTGAGGCAGACGGTGCACTGGAACGGCCGCTCCCCTGCGCCGCCAACACACGGACACGGGGGGACAGAGAAACAAAACAAAACCACGATGGACAAATAATTCTACTGAGCTTAGTTACCGAATGCCGATTGCTTCCAACTGACTACCATGAGGGAATTTTAACCACGTTATTTGTCCATCAGACATTCTCTCTCCTATAACTTAACGGAAATCATCACAACGTACACATGCTTTACTTAACTGTTTGTGAATAGTTCTTGAGCGTGTGTAACCTAATGTAAGCTTTGTAATCAGACTGAAACGAACAAATGCATCACTTCCAAATCGCTAACCATGTAGATAATATATTCAAAACAAAAATTTATACGTACATAATATTATATTAGGTCAGGGAGCCCTTAAAACTATTCACAAAACATAGGTTTCAAAGCCACAATTTAATTGAATTTAGATAAAGATTATTAGAGGTATTGTGGCTTCGAGACCGAACCAAAATAAATGAAATATCAAGGGACCCACCGGTGTGTATACGTTTATGAGTACCAAGGCTGGACTTCTGAGTGAACCGCTTGTCACAGATGTCGCATTGATAGGGGCGCACTTTGTTGATCAGCGATTGGATGTGCTCCTCTAGAAATACCAACAAAAGTCAGCTAAAACAACGGTCCAGCTCGTCGCACTGCTAATGTTACTGGTTACTGCCTAGTAACGTGAGCTAACGTATAATAATAAATTCATTGTCTACTTAAGGATTTTAGGGGAAAATGCCTACCAGTGTGTATTTTCCCATGTCGTCCCAGGCTGGACTTCTGAGTGAAGCGCATAAAACAGATGTGGCACTGGTACGGCCGCACTTTCTCTAACAGGGCTCGTCTGTGCTCCTCTATAAGTTATACGAGTTTCGATATAGCATCTCAGCACCCTCTCAAACAATATGTATTTCATTATTTAACCTAATAAATTACATTAATGAAACCATTCACACACATTCAGGGGGAGGTAGGCTATCTCTATAACATAATACACGTTAGTACCATTCTGCCTCAAGGAAATCGTCACGCACAAGTAGGCAGAAGGTATAGGTAGGGACCCACCGGTATGTATTTTTCCGTGCCGGCCCAAACTTGATTTCTGGGTGAATCTCACAAAGCAGACGCCGCATTGGTAGGGCCGATCCTTAGCCAGCAGCGCACGTCTGTGTTCCTCTGAACGAAACCATTGAATGAATCAGAATACGGCTTACATTCAAGTGAACGGACTAAGAGATGTGGGGGCTTGAGGAGCCGAGAGAGGAGGCGCGCAATACGTATACTGCAGCGATAGAGTCGGCACGGGTGCTAAAGATATCAACCCACCCGTGTGAATTTTCTTGTGTCGGTTGAGGCTGGAGCTCTGCGTGAACCGCATCTGACAGAGCTCACACTTGTAGGGCCGGTCCTTCACCATCAACGCGCGCATGTGCTCATCTAGAACCCAGGCCACATTCCAACAACACACGCTTGATTGTCTACACCACGTTAACAAGAACACACAATCGATTTCGCTGTGATAGTTCGACACAGAGCGGTATGTTCTACCGCATCGTATCCATTGTGAGTTCTTTACCTCCCCCTGTTTACCTCACATCAATGAAGCCTTCCTCACGCCCTGATCTTTTTGCGAAAACACTATTAGCTCTATTGGCACAACTCAAAAACTATTCACATGTCGTATGTTAAGCATATGTATTGTCAACTATTTCAGCGAATTGTGTGTCGCACCAGTGTCCTACGTGGCTATATGTATTTTATTTCATGTAATTTCAATATGATAAGTATAATGGATGGTAAATAAACAATATTTTATAAAATAGGTGTCTGAATAAAAGTTGTATAAATTCTGTCCAGAGGCCGCGTGCTTATAAATTAAGTATAAATAAGCACCATGAAATAAAAGAAAAATATAGTGGGTAACTTAACACCCATTGAAGTACACAATGGAAGAAAAGGGAGACGACAATTTCATCTGATATGGATAGGTATATAAAGGGTGTGTGGGGAAAGACCGGATAGTTATACGAACTTGACCAATTCTTATGAAGAGCGGAATCACTAGCTACTTACATAAATAAAATAAATATGAATAACAAAGAAAAAATATCTATGCGTGTAAAATATAAAAGTATGCTTTCCTAGCAAATGTAGGTAATATATAAATATGTAGCACATCTAGCCTAAATAAAATAATAGGTATGAGTATAAAACAAGAAAAAGACAATACATATAAAATACAAAATAGCTCGTTTATCAGGGCGTCAAAACAGGGTATAAGCCATAATCAACAACAGGTAGCCAATGGAAAATTTAAAACAATAACACAAAATAATTTTATATATTTCGGTTTCGCGGAAACAGGAGGAGGTCAACTTGAAAATATTAGAATCCAATTTGTTTTATAGTAATTTTTGAGCAATCCCCTCATGGTACATTCTAAAATTGGGATTTTATTTATTGAGTTTTTCCAGTTCAGTATAGGTAAAATGTAACTTCCATATAAATCTCCTAATACCTCCATCCTAAAATCAGTGTTTAAACATTCATCCCTAGAATAATAAAACAAACTCAGTGTTCGGGGGGGATCTTTTTAGTGTTTACATAAAGACAAAAAAATATGATGTACTTTTTGCAAAATGTCTTTCAAATTACTGACATAAAAAATAATATGGAAATTACATTAAATTTCATTCAACAATAATGCTGCAATTATAAGTCATCGTTATAGTTATAAGATATCACAACAATTATCAGCTATCAGATAAATCAATATTTTTCAAGCGGTCAATTTGTTCATTGCACAAAATGCGATTAATTAAGATTTTATGTGAGCATTGAGCGTTGGCATTAAACATTAAGCGTTTGAAAAATATTATTTTAATTAATCAGGCGGCCGAAAAACAGAATGATCTTATAAAGGGCTTTAAGTAAAAAAATCTGTTTTCCGAATGCCTGTAAACAACACCGAGATGCTTCAGATGCAGCAAGTCCATGTTAGGGTTAGTTTACACTGACCTGTGTGAACACGTTTGTGCGTGTTGAGACTGGACTTCTGCGTGAATCGCTTGAGGCAGAGGTCGCACTGGAAGGGACGCTCTCCTGTGTGTGTGCGCATGTGCACTTCTAAATACGGCTTACGGCAAAAAGCTGCGTCGCACACCTACGTCAACGAAACCAAGTGTTCAGTGCCTGATTATACTATTTTCTTGATAACATACCTGGGCGGTTTTGCCATAAGATTTTAGTACCTTATTATAATACCCTATCAGATTGACATCTTTCAGCACAAAGGCTACTACCTATTCTTTCTGAAACTATGGTAGTCCAGTTGGATTGTTGGCCTTGACCCAAAATACAAGTGGGTCGAAACCAACCCAATTTGTGTTGATCAGCAAAGAATCGCATGCTGTCGGATCTCGTGATTTGGACAAATTTCCTAGACACAATCCCCAAGTGCCTTGAAATATGGCCAACGCAGAATTTTCATTACTTGATCGATCGAAAATATTTATGCATCAGATGTGCCGTACCAATTAAAATAGCATACCCTTTGCTTCCTAACAAAGACGTACTTAGTCTACTGCAGGGGTACAATATAACAATGTCGCACCAAGTTTTTTGGGGTGAGAACGAACCAGACCCGCCAAACAATAGGCGACCCTTGTTACATGGTATTGACAAACTGCCCTACCTGAATGTAAAAGTACATCTGTCCATTACGAATACGCATAACTGGCAATAACGCGCGCGCAATCTGGCAATTTTAGTGTTACTGCAGTACCTTCAACTTTAAGAACTATTGTGTATTTACTTAAGTTAAACTTGCGTCGCATTAAACCAGTACTTAAATATAATTGCAGGTAAGTCACCTTCGCTCAATATGTAACTTGTAAATGAGTACCAATAGCTTTCATTGAAAAAGGAAATGTGTATTTAAGGGCTTCTCTTGCTTTTGTTGCTGGATTGGCTGAGATAGAAGCTATATAATATGTGGCTTACATGAAATATTTTAGAAACAGTCCTGATTAACTATAGGGGCAATAAATAACGTACATCAATGTTTATTTTTTTACTTAAACCTAATCTGATATTTTATCCTAAAATTTACATATATACTTACAGTGCACTGAAAAGGTTTGTTCCCTGAGTGAAGCTTCATGTGGACATAGTAAGAAGAGGCCGACGACAGAACTTTACCGCAGACCTGAAAAAAGCGATAACATGGAAATGGTAAGATTTTTACACAATCTTCCGGCACCAGACTCCATAGTGCGTCGTGCGTTTATTCTCCAGTAACCCATTTTTGCGTGGTTAATATTAGCACAGACTACCGTATTTCAAATCGGGACTTAACCTTTAGTCAAGCGCAGTCTGAATTTTAATGAAGTCAAAGTTTACATTTGGAAACCTTCTAAATTGTTATTGAAAACGTTTATGATAACAGTTATTAAGAGTTTACAAGATTGTTTAGCTAGAGTATGAGCTTGCTTAGTTAAATGGGGCTGAAATTTTGACCTTCTAAAGATATGATAGAATGACATTCGAAAGAAAAGTAATACAAAACCACGCGAAGCGGAAAAAAATCTACCAAACATCCTAAACGATTCTCGCTCACCTTACAGGCCTGAGGTTTAGATCGTGGCGTCGACTGACCCCCATTTGACACTTCCATTTTAGTTTGAACTGATCCCATGTCCACTCCCATACCCTGTTAAAACGGTTGCATTGATGTTTTATTTGTAAAATAGTGGTTAGACAATCGAAACTTGTCGTGCAACTGAATATAGTCTGACCTGCGAACATTGTCGTCCGTCCATATCCATGTCAACGCCTTCATCTTCCATTCCTTTGAAGCTCAGCTGAAAATAAAAAGATAAACTTTCAAACGACCTTCTTTGCTGGCTCGGTTGCCCTGTGTTGAGCTGTTTACAGGATGTTGACCTAAGGAACTACTTGGTGAGCCTTCAGCACTTGATCTGCTTCGTCAAGTGCTGTTCCTTGACCGACGGGATGGAGTCCCTAACACGATGTCTTGGATTTTTTTCCTGTGTACTAAGTCAACTCACCTCGTCGTCTTGTTGATGCATTTCTTGTTGTTGTTGATGTTGTTCCATGAGATCTTGTTGGTGTTGTACTTGATGTTGTACTATGAGGCTGTCTTTAGAATCCTCCTGGTGTGTCTGGTGATGTTGGTTCATGTTGATGATAGATGCATGGCTTGAGTCTGACCGTATTATTGTTGGGGGACCGGAGTGTACGTGGGGATGAGATGTGTAGAAACTGCAACGCAATACAATGATTTATTTAATATCTGTCCTAAAGTGTTTATTAAAATTTTCAGAAGATTCCTGATTGTTCTCTTTTTTGTGAATCAGAAATTTAGTAAATATTGGTAAAATTTCCCAAGTTTTTTTGTTCATCAACATTGCGAATTTGCATGGCTATATTTGACGACGCGCACGGTTCGACTTCTAAGTCGGCAATGTTATTTTGACTTTATTTTTAAATCTGGAACCGGAACCGGAAGTTCCGGGATTAATTGTTTTTTTTACAATTACTAGGATAAATCTGTTTTGCCCACTGCAAGTGCTCGTTACAAGTATTGAAGAAGAAAGATTGCAAAGACTGACGCTCATAAACTCAATCATTGCTTTCTGGCCATCAGATGGCTTTGAACTTAGGGACGAACTTACCTCATAGGTTCTGCCTTGATCTGCTGTTCGAACATGGAGATAGTGGCGAGTAGGTCGCCAGGGGGTGGCACGGGGACCCCCACGCCCCGTGCCACACCCCCGACGCCTACGCCCCAGTGTGCTGGGAAACTAATGGCGACCTCTTTGCTCCCCCATTTTCAACTTCTGCCACCTGAAAAGAACTTCATGTCAAATGGCTATCAAGCTGTATTTACCCTACCTGAAATAAGAAATGGCTACGTAGCTGCATTTACCTTTTATAAAAGACTAGGGTAAACTCTGGTTTACAGTAGCATCATGATATGACTGATTCGAGTTATGATGTCTGATATTGCGTGTTCTACAATACTTACAAAACAATAATACTTCTAATAACAATCTGTCGCCGGTTGTAATGACGAAAAATATAGGGTTCTAACCTGACTTACCTGGAGGTAAAACCTAGATGAAAGAGCTGAAGATGGCTGGTATAAGAATGCCTTACTTATAAAAAGGGTGAAGAAGTAGTAAGACACCCCCAGTTCCACCAACTTTCGTATTGAAAATTGGGTCAAGTAACTACTCAAGTAGCATCATAATTTACGAGTGCTCGCACAAAAAACTGAACACATTATCCCAATTCGAAGTAAGAGACAAACACAAGATCTAAAATTGAAAGATTGGGTTATAATGGCAAAAAAATCGGTGAAAGAGACTAAAATTGGGAAATTAGGAATCACATGACAGTGGACCCAAGCAAGATTGTAGGACCAAGTTTTCAGATTATCACTGTTTGATGTCACTTTCGGAAAACGGCTCAAAAAGCGCCTTTTCCATTGTTCGACTAATTTAAGAGCCAGATTTCAATAAAATTAAATAGACGCTTTTCGTAATGAGTATTTAATTATTGTTTATTCAAGAACAATTGAGGCATTATGTTCTATTTGAAATGAAATCAAGGTTGAATGGTTTATGAACGACACTGAGTAGCCCAATATGACAATAATAAAATGAAGGGTCAGGAAACTGTGGAAAGAACAATGTTCAACGGGTAATTATTAGGGGAGGCCGGTTCATCCTCTCTGACTTACGTACAAGGTATATGCCTACATATTTTGTAAAATAAGAAACCCATGGAGCAAAAAAAGTTAAAAATATGAAATAAAAAGCTTAGTTTTGCGTGAAATAAAAATATAATTAAAACAAAAAATGATTACAAAATCAGATGGTTACAAATCAACAGAGGCAGATACAGGGCAACAAAAAATAAGTGCTAAGTTACAAATACATAAATGCATAATAAATATTAGGCAAACAAAGTATTATATCAAACAGAAATTATAATAATTGTTAAACAAATAATTGCAAACAATAACAAAATAGATTAGACATTACATTGCTGTTTTATTTATATTGTTAGGCCGTTGACTGAACACAGCAGATAGGTGCATAAAAAGCCGGAGATATGTATGCGAAACGCAATAGATAGGTAAGTTATATAGGCATGTATACGAATATAATAGCATAAACTCACACAGGGCCGCTTATCTTTGGCATATTTGTGTAGCATATGCAGATATATATGTAAACTTGTTCACATATACAGCGGCAACTCTAATCGGTAGATATACGAAAGTGTAAACAAGAAAACATAGAAACAGCTAAAATGTCTAACAAAATATTAAATGGCGGAAGCTCACCGACCGACTGTCTCCACCCAGCCTCCCCCCCGGCCATCAATAAAATGGCCAATTCGTTATTGAATTTTGTCCCTAACTTTCAAGCCGAGGCTGCGCGACGCCGGTTGTCATACGACAAGTAATTTAGTAACCAATACAAGTCTAATGTAAACAAAACGGGTTTATAATACTTTATTCATCGTTTCGGTGAAAGTTATGTCATATTATCCCGAGCTAAATCTACAGAAAGTACTTTGTGATAATACTTTTTAGTTACTATCTGTAAACATAAACATCGTTTGCAAACGAAAGACTTGTAGCTATTGGAAATACAACGACCTTTCATAATGTATGGAGGGAATGAGATACAAATTTATTATTATTTCTTTTTTATGCAAAATGTTAGGTTTCATCGCGCTTATGTTATTATATCATTATATATGTATAGCAAAAGTTATATTCTACTCACATAAGTAAAGAAACACCTAAATATAGTAGTGTATACAGAATCACATAAATTATATCACTAATTACACAATTTCGTTAAGATTGGCCATTCGAATTATGTTTTTCTTAGACACCGACATAAAATGGCTGCTACCTCATTGTTCTGCGCGTTCGTTCGTGCGCATAGAAGCCGTGAACGCTTGGGGACGACTTCTCCGCCAATTAAAATTATGGCGCGAAATTTAAGGCGTCGTTAACTACAATTTAATGTTTTATTTATGATAATCATTAGCGGTAGGTGTCAATTCCAATACACAACAATTGTATAACAAAAAACAAATGTTGTTATGAAAAGAACAGAGAAGGCAGGGACATACACAAGACTATTACATTCATATTTATTATCTGAATTATCGGTATTCATCGGAGGAGAAAATATCTCCCTTTGTTGATGGCGAATGCCTTCTAAATGCTGGTTTAATTGATTCTCCGAGTTTGTGAATATATGGCATATTGAGCAATAATATTTCTTATATTTTTTATTAGCAATGACTTTGGATTTTCGCATTTCCTCTGCCATATTAAAACAATTTACCGTATCAATAGATAGATAGGTAAGTATCTATAAATATGATTGCAATTTATTGATTATTCGATTCGAACTAGGCCACTTCGTCAATCAATATAAAGATACAATGACGCTATGAGAAGACAGTAACGGATCTCAATCTCGTGCCTAAGGAAGTACCTACTTATTCTATTGTCGAAACTTGAATGTGAATAGAATCCGCACAGTCAGGAATATTTATTTAATTATAAATGAGTAGCTACGTAAGCAAAAAACGGCAAAATTTACTTACCTATTGATAAAAGATTTTAGTTTTTTTATTTAATTTCCCTGCGTGCGGAAGTACATTTACTATTTTTTTTATGATACCGGAAATTCGTCAGTTTTTAATAAATGATTATCAGCCGACTGTATACGAATAACTACCTACCTACTATTATACAATTTAATAGCAGGCAGATGGTTCATAGTTCATCAAGGATTTTATTATTTAATATTCTATAGAAGAACATTATAATTATCTGCTTTGCTATATATACACAGTAATGTATTTATACAGAAACGACGAGTAGTAATACAAGGCTCATGTAACTAATGACAAAAGACATGATTGCACTCTCCCTTTCTTTCGTTAAATACATAGGTCCATGTAGTTGTACTAGATAATTTATAAGCCGGCAACCAGCAACAGCTGTAGAAACAAAAACCCCATCAAACTAAAGTTACATCGTACTTAATGGTTCTTTTGGACAAAGTTTACGCCCATTAGGAACCCAATTTGCCTGTGAGCCAATTGACTCGCCAGAAATCTATAAAATATTGTTGCTAACAAAAAGTAAATAAGGCATGGATGCTGCAGGCGTGTTACAGTTTAATTGGTGCAAAGTGCATGTAATTGTACATCTGTATGATTACAAACATTTAAAACAACTGGGAAAGCCAGTTCCGTAAAAGACCGACTTTATTTTTTTGTGTTGAATATTATACTTTTAGTGTACCTTACCTGTAGGAATGATTTCAAAGCGTGATTAAATTTGCCAATGCCGCAATTCTAAGTAAAAGCTAATATAATAATAAAAGTCATAAACTATTGTATTTATACTATCTATTTTTTTTTTCACGACATTCTACTGTTAAATAGATAACTTAAAAGACAAGTACCCGAGTCTTGTGAAAAACTATGTTTCTTGTTTATGTTCACATTTGACATTGACGTTTGCAGCAATATTGTTTATGGTTCTTTTTGATAAGTCGTAACCATGGCGGTGGGTGTTTTTGATTTTGTAATAATTTATCCATCTGAATCGGTTAAATTTTCTAAGATTATACGTGAAAATATGTTTCAATTTCATTGTTACCTAAATTTGGTTCCTACCGATATACTATTTTTGGTTTAATCGCTGTGTATTGGTCGTAAGATTCGCCATAACCTAGACTTGTGTTTGAACACAGGGATTATTTTTACATTAAATAAATGTGTGTTGAAAGTGCCAAAAGTAAACTAAGAATATGCATTTCAGCGTGTACCACCGCCCGCGTTGAAGAAAGACAAGAAGGAGAAGAAACCTCCTAAAGATAACTCTAAGAATGTTATGAGAAATCTTCACATCAGGAAACTCTGCCTGAACATCTGTGTCGGAGAGTCTGGTGACAGGCTGACTCGTGCTGCTAAGGTTAGTCGTTGTTTCATTATAAATAAACTACCATTCTATACAGTGCTTTGTATGTGGTATTTATCATAACCCCCAAAACATGGGTACACACACCATGTTGACTGCATTGAATTGAATGTGGAAATCGATAATGGCTCAGCCCAATAAAATCGTAGTCATTAAATTCTATTTTAATTTCAAGTTTTCAATATGAAGGAGCGATCGATACACCTTTAAAATCACAACTGCACATGCAGTTGTGATTTTAAAGGTGTATCGATCGACTAATCAAATAGCAGCCCCTATGATCCGCTGGCCCAGCATTGAGCTAGAAAGTTAGTAGGTACTATTTTTACTGCAGTATAGCTGCATGAACTTGTTCAAGAGTAACATAACTTGTGTTGCTATTTGCAAATTCATGCAAGAGCAATATTTCCAATTTGCAACTTTTGAGCACTAACTACTTACTGTTCAGAATACTTCCGGAAATAACATTTCAAGTACTAGGGAATACCAACTATGTTGTAACAAGACAAGAGTAACATGAAAAATGTTACTCTTATGTCGTATGGATTTCAAGAAAATTATAGGTAGTCCCTTGTCTTTAAAATTGTTAATATTGTTAAAGCAATGGTGTATTATTTCAGGTGTTGGAACAGCTTACTGGCCAGCAGCCAGTGTTCTCAAAGGCCAGGTACACTGTCAGGTCTTTCGGTATCCGTCGTAATGAAAAGATCGCGGTCCACTGCACTGTCCGTGGTGCTAAGGCTGAGGAGATCCTCGAAAGAGGTCTTAAAGTAAGTAAACAAATTCTAAAACTATTCTATCGTTACTTTTATTTAGGAAGACTGAAATGATAATGGTGCACAGTAGCTACCAATAACAATACTACTGTGAAGACTGATGGTCAAACACTACTTTTTATATTGGGTGCTAAAGCTCAGTAGTGCTTGAAGTACTACAATGTGAAACAGGATAAACGCTATTACCTCTGGCATTGTACTCATCATTATGAATAACTTTTACTACGGGACCAAACCTGATATCACGAAAAAAAAATCAGCAGTACATTTTGTTGAGTTATGTGCACAGAAATGTATGGAGTTGTTTTTTTTTTTTCGCTGTCTATGTTGGTCCAATAGAAAAAATTGTTCATATTGATGAGTACAATAACCCCTTAAGAGGTATTGGGTTGTTGATTTATGTCTGCTTAGTGGTGTTTAACAACAACATAATTATTATTGTTTTAGAGTATCTAGTACACATACTAAATACTCTTAAAATAAGATGCAAAACAACAACAGCACACTGTTGTTGTTTTGCGTCTAATTTATTATTTGATCCAACAGTGCCTCCCAAGATAACGCAGCCAGAAATTGAGCTGGAATATTACTAGCTACTAATGTTACTGCAGCATAGCATGTTGCATGCATGAACTTGTTCAAGAGTAACATCACTTGTGTTGCTGTTTGTAAATTCATGCAAGAACAATATTTCCAATTTGCAACTTCTGAGCACTAACCACTTACTGTTCAGAATACTTACGGAAATAACATTTCAAGTACCAGTAGAAAGCAGCAACTCTGAAATGATCATGGAATTAATGATAAGGAAGTCATAACAACACAGTATTGTGTACAGACGCTAGCACATCAATCTGTCGAATTTCTTTAATAGATTTTCAATTTGTATCGCTAACGCTTTAGGTTTAAGGTTGATTGGGAAAATTTTACAGTTTTGGATAGCTTTATGTGGTGGCATCTGTATATTGTTGATTAAGAACATTCATCGTTATTGAGACTAAAATATTTGATTTCCATAAATCAATAAGTAAATAATTTTTATCTTTAATTTTTTTTTTGGATTCCAGGTCAGGGAATATGAGTTGAGGCGTGACAACTTCTCCGCCACCGGCAACTTTGGTTTCGGTATCCAGGAACACATTGACTTGGGTATCAAATACGATCCTTCGATTGGTATCTACGGTCTTGACTTCTATGTCGTACTTGGCCGACCAGGTAAGATAAAAATTTTCAAACTTTCTAATTGAATTGGTTTATTTCTCAATATAAAGCCAAAATGAGGTGTTTTTGATGAGTAAAGGTAGCAAATATTAAGATGTGCATGAGTTTTGTATTGCAGGCACACTATCTATATTGAAAGTATTTTTTCAAAGTGATTTTATATTTATAATGCACATCTGTTCAAGGGTGATGAAAATTACACAGTGTCACTCTGTAAAATATGTGCTATAATAAAAACCATTTTTTAATTGATTATTTAGGTCAAACCTTATAATCACAAGAATATGGTGCACATTTACCATCTCAGTTTACTAGATTATTAGACTTATTTATTAGGCTAATTTTTAATATATTTTTTCATTTTGTCCTAGGTTTCAATGTAGCCCACAGAAGACGCAAGACTGGAAAGGTTGGGTTCCCCCATCGCTTGACAAAGGAGGATGCCATGAAGTGGTTCCAACAGAAATACGATGGTATCATCCTGAACAGCAAAGCAAAGTAAACTTAAGTAAACAAAATTTATAAAGGTTATCTTGTTTTATTTTGAAAAATCCTAACAACATTAAACATCACATGAACACAATCACATTTGATTTGATTCGCTGATTAGGTAACTGGATTTCCCAGTATGCAGACAGTGTTGTATAAAATCATGTAGGCACACAAAGTAGAAGAACAAAATACCACTCAGCCTTGTTGAGAACATTATGGAGGCAAAATCTACCCATTAAACAAGTTCTTGTACTTAGGTGAAGTAAACAAAGTGAGCTGTCAATCCATGCCAACAAGATGGAATGATGTCTGTGACTACTTTTATAAATCGAATCATCATCATCTTCATAGCCTTTTCCCAACTTTATTAGGGTTGGTTTCCAGTCAAACCTGATTCAGCTGAAATATAAATCGGATAAGTTTTATTAATTATAGGTCACAAATAGCTCAATACTACTATTGACAACTTAATTGACTCAATATTATTGAAAACACTTGTTTTTTTTTACGAAATGAAACACATATGGGTTCTACTAATTTATATAGGTACTTAGAATAGCTGT
This sequence comes from Mamestra configurata, assembly GCA_002192655.3. Classification (NCBI taxonomy): domain Eukaryota; kingdom Metazoa; phylum Arthropoda; class Insecta; order Lepidoptera; family Noctuidae; genus Mamestra; species Mamestra configurata. The sequence goes on from NDFZ01005472.1 coordinate 812,419, forward strand.
AGCATGCCCCCTTCTTCGGCGCTCATGATGGTCCTGCTGAAGGGAGTGTGACTACCGCCGGACCACCTTCAAGGTTGATTTTCTAGAAAACTGCTAAGGTACCAATTTGGTTGTTCGAGTAATAATGAGTACCAATTGAAAACTAATTATTTACCAAATATTATTTATTTATTTATTATAAACACACCATCTTTACAGGCAGACCTAATACAATAGTGGTTTGCAAACACACACAAGATTATTTGAAAATAATTTAAGACTAACACTTAACTTTAAAAATAACTTGTAAAACACAAACAAACAAAAACAACAACACAAAAAAAAGTAAAAATTAAATATAAGAAACAAAATTCAAAAAAACTCTTGCGAATTCACTCAAGTTGCACGAAAATAATGTTACTGACATGATCGAATGACAGTTAATTTCAAGCTCCCTAGATGATACACTATTAAAAATATAGTGATGGTGCTTGTACATGTACACGGTGCATGTAGCTCGCGCATGTTGAGGCACTTGCGCAGGTTATATGCTGCGTGGAAAGGTGATGAGTGAGTCCTGCGACTCGAGCATCTCCCAAAGCGAGCAATCGGTGCAAGAAAACCGCGCCATCTGCGACGCAGTCAAGTTTAATTGTTGATTTGGATTAGTAATTTTTGTCGTTATGAGCACGCACTATGTATGGGAAGTCGATTTCTTTTTTCGCGATTTCAGTGTTGATGCCATAGTAAAAGTTCTTCATAATAATGAGTACCTACAGTGACCCCCTTTGCAGGGATTGCCTTTAGATATTCTGTAACACGTATAGGAGAAGTGAGCTGTAACAGCTCACTCCACCTAAGGCAAAATGAGTTTGCTGTGCGCTGTGTGGCACAAACACAGTGCAACGAGAAACCGAATGTAACGTGAATTCCGCGACTCTCAACTCATAAAATTACGCTCGTTTGTCCTCGCCCTAAGTTTTCAGGGTGAAATGTTTACTGAATCGACTGGTTGGTCGACTCTTAGCTCCTTTGGGAAAGAAACTCCTGGACATGGAATGTAAATTGTCAGAAAGTGCTTACCTTTCTTATGATACACCCCATGTCCGAGAGTTTGTGTTCCTTTGCTGATGCTCTCTACGCCATGGGTGATAATTCGAGTGGGCCAAGTCAAAATAATGAGTAGGTAAATTCCAGTAATATCAACAATGGCTCTTATGATTGCTAGCTGACAGTTATACAATGAAAACATGCGCAAGGCGCAATGATCGGTGCCTGAAGTACCTACCTAGTAGTCTTGGTAGAAAATATGTAGGTACCTATATACAGCGTGAAATTGGTGCTTGTTTTCCCGCAGCGTAATGAGTTTGTCTTGGTAACAACCAATTTATGAAAAATAATAAATTTAAAATCAAGAAATGGCAGAATAACAATTGTGATAAACAAAACTCGAAAGCGACTTCGAACCAATAGGCATATTATATACCTTCGGCCGCGGTCGTTGCCCTTCGCGTATCAACCAGCTAATAGGTAATCCTGATTTAATGAAACACAATAGGTAACGAATAAGTTAACATAAAAAATCGACTTCCAAATAAAAAACACTACAAAGTATCTACCTATCTATAAAAAAACTTTTTTACAGTCTTTTTTTTTTGTAAAAAAGTTTTTCCACTTTAGTGGTGATACCCCACAATCTACTCATGTGCCACAACTAAGTGACATTATTCCCATAATGAGTCGTTGGACTATTTGCCGTTAAGGAGTTTGTGTGCCTTCGCAGTCCAAGTCCAGACCAGCTCATAGTTAAATATCTACTTTGCTTTGGTGCTAGTTTTTACTGATTTTAAGGTGCGGAGGTCACTGGTTTATCTTTGAAGTTCACAGTAAGTACAGTGCAAGTGCAATATAGCTAATAACTAAAGCCAATGCAAAAAGAATCATCAAGATCGGTTGATAAACAATTAAGTTATGCCCGAATAGCCCCAAAAACATGTTAATTTAGGTTGACTTGTTTGCATCTGCGAACCCCTTCACAGCGTGCAGCGTTATGTTATGAACTGGTGTAATCAATAAACAGACGTGCAATTTCAGCAATCCCGGGAGATTTTCTATAATTTATTGAAGAGTTCCGTTGCCTACCTCCGAAATCCTTCATCAGATAATCGCCAAATTGAAATGGTGCCAGTTTGGAAAAATACTCTTCCAAACAAAAAATAATCCTCCAAATCGGTTGATAATTGGCGAAAATATCGCTGAACTAACATTTTTCCTGGGATCCCAGCATCAGATCCTAACTTATACCTTCCATCATCAGCACAGCAAGATGAGATGTTGATTATTGATTTGCTTCAGAAAGAATATGAAAACCATTTGCCCTCGAGTTCCTTAGGATCTCATCATCAGATTCTGACTTGGTGCCAATGGACCACCTCAGGATTATAGGCTTTCGAATAAAAAAATCAAATCATCAAAATCAATTCATAATTGACGGAATGATTCATCATCTGCCTAGCCTTTTCCCAACTATATTGGGGTCGGCTTCCAGTCAAACCGGATTTAGCTGAATACCAGTTATTTTACGTGGAGTGGCTGCCTACCAGACCTCCACAACCCATTAACTGGGTAACACGGTAGTTCTAGGCAAGACTGGTGTCAGGTTTTCTGGCTTCTGACAATCCGTAACGACTGCCAAAGATCTGCAAATGACAGCCGGGACCAACGGCTTAACGTGCTTTCCGAGGCACGGAGGGAACTCTATGTCAAGATGGTCACCCATCCACAGACCAACCTTGGCAAGTGTTGCTTAACCTTGAAGATCGACCCGTAATTGACGGAATGATTGCATAACAAAAAAAAAACATAGGTACAGACTAATTGAGAACCTCCTCTTTTTGGAAGTCGGTTAAAAAGGATGCCGCGCGCGAGGGGCCTCACTCGCCGCGTGCTTGCAGGCAAGTTCATGCCGTATCACTACGCACAAGAGCTTATTTTTGCTCTGAACATTTATGAATCGCTTTTCACTTTGTCGGCAGAGCGGCGGCGGCGCGCCGACAAAGCGAACGGCGCACAGTGGGCCCATACTGAAAATTAGTGGACATAGGCAACAAAGTTCCAATATCGATGCGATTTTTTTTTATATGACGCGTTATAAAATTTTATAACGCATCAGTAAAAGTTGTCAGGAATACCTGACAAGGACAACTTTTACTCTTGTGAAATTTCTTCTAAAGTTGATAGTTTCTGAAAAAAAAAAGTTAGATTTTTTTGTATGGAGCGAATCACGTTTAATTTGTGTTCTTCAATTGTTCTAATATGTTGGGTGTATGGCGTGAGTATATGATAGCTAGAGTCATTCTCTATCTTTGAGAAAATAAATCAGCGCCGGCTATCCGCAGCCGCGCGAGTAATCATTCGGTAAAAAAATAATATTCTGTATGAAATTTTTTTGCCATTTAAAATAAATTCAAAGTATATTGTTTGTCTCATTTGGCTGCAAGTGAGACAGTGTATAGCGATTTCAAGAGGGGGCAATAACTTCCCTGGCGCCACCCGGTGGCAACTGGGAATTTTATTCCCGATAGCCATCTGGTGGCAATCCATGTGGGGGCGACTGGGAATATTCGTTTCGGAGGTACTACCGATGGCTAACCGTTCTGCCGCGGAAAAACAACCATTCAAATTTCAGCGTGTATAAAAGAAAGCTATAAGGAAAGTAAAATCCTGTTGATAAGGTTGTTAAGTTGGCAAAGCTTTGGTGGAAAGTAGGTACTTAATTTTTTTTAATGGTCATCATACAATCATGATTGTAGCAGGGCTGATAAACTCTATGAAGGCAGTGACATACTTACGAAGGAGTTCCTCTTTCACTCACAGATATCAACAGACATAATCAGCGCAGATTACGGTCGCTATAGTAACAACAATTCTGTTTGGTTGTTACAGCAACGTGAACTTGACAAGTTTCATTTGGAAGGGTTTTTTTGTAGTATAAATACTATTTTTTATCGTAAAATATAAATCATGGCTTCGAGATTCGGGGATGAGGAGGATGATGTGTTGGCGCCCAAAGAACCACAGGTCACAAGTATAGACCCCGAAGAGCGGAAAGCAGGTCGGGGTCTGCGCATTAAAAGAAGGCAGGATGCACTTAAAAGGTAAGCTTATTCACTCAGCTAATCGTTAATCGTAATAAGTCCGTTTTTATGTTCGATTTCGCGAAGAAGAATTCTTTCATTTTTTCTATCTACTACTTTTACTGTATTTGAAATTCTCCTACTTACAAATGAACAAGGATTACAGTCATCTTTAATGATACTAGGTACGTTAACTACGTTACTATCATATAAAACTGTACCTATCTGTATGGCTCGTCAGTGCGTTTAGAATTCAAATGCCACTGGTCCAGCCGTGACCTAAGCGATATTATCTGTAGACCTATTCTATAGAGCTGAACAGCCTGCCGAGGAAGCAGCAGCGGAGGAAGAGCCGAGCCTCGTGGAACAATCCACAGCAAACGCAGCGGTAGAACTACAACGGTTAGCGCTAGATGGCGCTGCCAAGGTCACCAATGTCAAGGTCACCACAGACGAGCGCGAGGTCGTTCGACGCAATCAATTCTTCAAGAAAATGAACAGTAACATCCTTTTACTTTACCTAGTACCTATCATAGTTACAGACGAATGATGTGATTATGCTGCTGAAGTAAAACTATTTGAGATTTTAATAAAGACCTTTGGGGTCAGGTACCTAGGTACTCTGCTGCGTGTAGGTAGATGGAAAGAAAAGAATAGGATATCCCATTACGTAGTCGCACATCTGTAGGTATGTTATATTTTGGTATACTTACCTACATAATACTGAGTAGGTAAGTGTTGGTCTGCCTTATTGACCTTGTTTGACCACTAGGTCGGAAGCTTGCTGACCCAGACGTCTCGGTTTGATTCCCGGGTCGGATAAAGTAGGTATCGTATTATTGAGTTTTTACGGGTTAACAGCCCGGAATCTGGATTCGTGCCCGGTTTCTGGCAGATCTCGCCACCGTTTACATGGGACTCAATTTTTTTTTTTTGATGAATGCGCTCAATCACTTGATAGCTACTCAAATAACCATAAATGCATGTCGTTTTAATAGGTTCCATGCAAAAAATAGAGGAAGAAGCAAATGCCGCACAGATCCAGTATGAAGCTATTTCAGAAAATTGGGACTACATGCTGTCTATAAGAGATCCTTTAGATATTGACGCCGAAATGAAGGAACAGAAGAATAAATGTGATGATTTGCTTGCGCAAAAAGATTCTCTTATTGCTGAACTCAAAGGTGACCTGAAAACAATGGACGAGTCTTATTATAAAGATTTGGAGAAACAGGTTTGTATCTATTGAAGGATGAAGCACTTTAATAATACCCAGTAATCATGGATTCTATTTTCGTTCTCACTATTACAGGACAATGACATCAAAGAATTGTCAGACAGAATTGAAAAGCAAATAACAATAATGCAAAGAGCGTATGGAAAACAGCTTAGTTTGATTGAAGCAGCAGTGAACATCGAACGAGAAGCAATGATTGATCATAACAACAAGAGATGGGAAGCGCTCTACAAGCAATGCGATAAAGAAGAAGTTGCACATTTGGAGTACAAATTCGTTCAGGTTGATAATTTGTAGCGTGGTGAAAAAGGTAAAAAAAACTCAAATATACACAATTACACATAATTTATTAATTTGATAAATAATTTCAGTTAGCCGAACATAAATTAGACATTGAAGCTATCATGTGGGAGCATCACGAGAAATATCGCTTAGCCAAAATAGAATTGGAAACTTTAATTCAAGAGTTGCAACAAGAACTAGAAAAGTTGAAGGCTACCTGTGTTATTAATACTGAAAAAATTGGGTATACGTATCAGGTAAAAGATGGCCGGTTTATACCTTCCTTAGGGATTTATTTTCATCGTATTTGTTTCACTGAAATGTTGTGTTTCAGGTTCTAAAAAAACGCGAAGAAGAGAATGTCTTTGTGCGATCGCAACAAAAACGGAAGCTTAACAAAATGTCTGATATAGCTAATTCTTTGAGAGCGAAAATTCGGAAAGCGGCCGAGGATGGCGCCATAGAGGAAATAAAAGCGGACGCTGAAATCATTAAGTTGATGCAAACAATGGACGACTTGGAGAAGAAGTCTGATCATTTCGCGCAAGTGAATCATAACAAGTTCACGCAAGTGTGGCGCATGTCAAGCGCGCGGTGTTTGGAGTTGAGCAAAGAGTTGCGCCAGGGGGAGATTGCGCTACATGCTCATATTCTAGCGGAGCCGCCGCCACCGGCGCCGCACAGACCGCCCAAGAGTCCTCTGGCTACATACGGTAACAATAGTGCCACACTATTTTTTAATCCTTAACTATACATGCGACAGGCCTGCAAAGACATGTTGGAATGAGCTGGTCTCCTTCTCAAAGGACTGGCCCAAAACTGCAGGAGAAAGAGAGAAGTGTACACCTAACACCTAATAAAATAACTGATTTATGCCTGTTTTATTTTTAGAGACTGAAGCCAAGATTGCAGCAACGGCAGTTGAGCCGAAAGGCGTTGATCCCGAAGGCGAGTTTGAGGACGCTAAAGATAAATTGGTAATTTTATATTTTCATCACACTATTTTTAAACTGTTTTATTGCTTTCGGGTTTTTTAATTTGAATTTTAGTTGTAATGGAAGTTAAACTTTGTTTTACACGACTTTGAGTTGTTATTTTCAAAACTCATACATCTCTGCAGGTTCAGCACATACTACAGCTTGTGGCGGATAACACCGGCTTTCTAGTCGAAGATCGTTTACTCAAACTTATAGCAAAGTACCAATTGAGCTCCAGAAATTTGTGTACGCTTGATGCAATTTTTATGGTAAGAGTAATTTATTGAACTTCTTACAAAATATATTTATACTTATGTCTTTGCTATGATAAAGGAACAATATTTATGGTGTCCGGATCGTTGATATAAAGAGTTGTTTAGTTGCCTACTTTTTAACTAGAAAACAATATGGGTTCATTGGGTTCGCAACTATTTACATACATTACATTACATTACATTATTGCGAATGGTAGAGCTTAAGCTGAAGTATGGTAAGTAAATCTAATATTTAAGCTCCCAGTAAGGAGGTGTTACTTATAACAACTTATTACTTAGTAGTAAATAAAAAAAAAAGCATTTTTTTACAATTTTCAGGCGCTTGAAATTCAAGCGGAAGAGGATATCGATCTTTTGTGTGGGACGTTTTTGAACTATGCGTTCTGCCCTATCTGCGTCGGTTTGGAAATAGCATCCGACAATCCGGCGCCGGCCCAAGAAACGTCACCGGACTTATCAAAGGCAGAATCACAAGGCATCATTAGACGGGGTGGGTACCTGTGTCTGATATGATACGTGGCTGGTGTCAGCGTAAACAGTTCCAGTGAGTGTTACAGAGAGCAGTCAGTAGCTTCCTATGTAACTAGGTATATTGCTGTTCAATACTCCTCATAGAATAATAACAAATCTATGGGACTTGCTTTGCTAAACACTGGGTATTACTTATTTATAAAATCTCAGAATTTATTGTTTTGCTTTATAGCGACTGATTAGCAGATTCAAATATTCCATTTTTTTAAATACAGTATTTAAATTAAGAATCTGCTCCCTAATGTTTAAATTATTATTATATGTCGATAGCCGGAGCTGGAGAAAGCCGGCCCTCAATAATCAACAGAGCTCATACAAGCGCTGTTGCCAGGAGTGTGTCGGCCAGCACGTCGCGGACAGCGCACATTGGATTCAGGTTTGCATAACATTTAATACGCCATTTGTGTAGTACTTGACGTATTCGTTAAAATATTTGCATCACTTGTGCAATACAAAAACATTTTTACAAATAAAAAAAAATACAAGCGACTTCCAAATAAAAAAAAACAACAAAGTATAAAACAACAATAATTTTGGAAGTCGGTATTTTTGATTGTGTCTTCGTATTTTATACTTTGTAGTGTTTTTTATTTGGAAGTCGGACGTATTTTTCTGTAAAAAAGTTTTTTATTTATCACTTTTTAGTGGTGATACAATGGGTGATTCCAAAGTTACATTGACATTATTCCCAAAATGAGATTTCCGCTATTTGCCGTTTATGAATTACTCTGTGTGCCTTCGCAGTCCAAGTCCAGACCAGCTCGTAATTAAATATCTACCTAATTTGTTTTGGGATTGACATAAACCTAACTGTTTCTCACTTTACTAGATTTTATTTATTTTAAGTTGAGGAGGTAGTTTAGCTTTGAAGTTTAATGTCTATGCAACTGCAATGTAGCTATAATAACTAATCCCAACGTACCTACAACGTAAAAAGAATCATAAAATTATGCCCGAGAATAGATAAACCCAAAAAACATAGAAATCGAATATAATTAGTGAGATAAGGCAACTTGTACACATCTGCGTACCTCTTCATAGCGTACTGGCGTGATGGTATATCAAGAACGGATGATAAACAACAAGCGATTTCAGTAACCCCGGAAGATTTGCTATAATTTTTTGAAGAGTTCCGTTGTCTACTTCCGAAGTTCTTCATTAGATCTCAACCAAATTGAAATGGGACCAAAAGAAAAAGGAATCATCCGAATCGGTTAAAAATTGGCGAAAAAAATCAGAAGAATTGATAACCTCCTCCTTTTTTGAAGTCGGTTAAAAATAACTTTATTTCGATGAACATAAGGTATTTTGCACTGGACAGTTGCACATGTGTCGCGAATATTTTGACAAATACGCCAATTGAAGTGCCGCTACATTTTTGGAATATTTGTGCCAATATTTGCTTTATTTCTATAGAACAAAATGCACTTTATGCTCTTTATTATATTAGGGTAACAGTATATTTTGATTTACCCAATTAACGCTAATATTTGAATATAAGCTAAGTGAAGTAAAACAGCACTTAGGTAAGAAGGGATTAGGGATTGTGGATGTTATTGTTTATATAATTTTATTCTGCTTTACAGGAATACAACTGAACTATCACCGCTGGAACAGCTTTTGATAACAGAGGCAGATGAGATAATGCAGAAATGTGGAGACCTCCAATGTAAGATTAATTGGTCGTCCACACGATACAGACTTCCATAAACTTCTATAGATTTTTTCTGGGCAAAAAAACAATTAAGAAAAATGTCAGTGTGATAGAGTTTTATTCAGAGTTCATAGTCTGTGTGTGTATCGTGTGGACCATTGACCACCATTTATGAATGACTAGCTTTTACCCGCGACTTAGTACGCGTAGGTATATCCCGTTTTATCCCGATCCCGTATAGCATTCCTCATGAATGTGACCATAATTTACAAAAATAATTTTCCAAATCCGACTGGTAGTTTCAGAGATTAAACAAACAAACAAACGCATTCAAACAAACAAACTCTTCAGCTTTATTACATTACTTTATGTAGATATGTGCTGAATAGTAGCCCATGCATAACGTCATCACCTTTAGGTTGAGTGTCGCAACGACAAGGTCTCTTAATGAAGAATTGTGACGGTTTAGTTTCAACCTCTTTTTTTAACAGTTCCAAGAATCTGTTAAAAAAAAGTCGTGTCAAATAAAATTAGACCTCGTTTTGACCTGCAGGGAACTTGCAAGTATACAATGCGGGGCACGCAGGAGATTGATCAAATTACACATTGGTAGCTCGCAATGTAATGCAACCTGCTAGCTGTTTGCAGGTGGAAACGTGGCCTAAGCCTTCTTTATTAATATGTTTTAGCGACGGTCATGGTGAGTGCGGGCACGCCCGAGGGAGGCTCGGTGGCCAGTCGCAGGACAGGACCGCGAGGCGTCACCGTAGCGTCGCATGGGAAGGGCGAAGATACTTCTAAAGAAACCAATCCTTTCCTTTGTCCATGTTAGTAATAATGGCATATTCGTTCAGCACCAATTCCAATTCAATAACGAGTTTTAAATACATTAATCATCAGCATCCACTTACACCCTAAACTCGTAGTAAGGTCATATTCTGCTGCGCTCCGATCAAAACACGTCACGAAACAAAAACGTCCTATAAATCAGTAGGTCAACCTACTGTTTTTTAGGACGTTTTTGTTTGCTTCGGTATCAAAGCCAACCGCTGAAATTTCCGAAAGCTCTAGCATTTGTTTATCACACCTTGAAGCTTTAATTTTAAAATCGAAAAGTCAGATAAGCAAGCACATAAGTCTTGTTTGTTTTTCAGTGGGACACGTTCTCGAAATGGAGCCGATGCAAGTTTTGACTGCTTTGAGCGATTTCATAACGCTTTTCGTACCACCCGAGAAGAAGAAACTTAACAATATACTGTAAGTATACTCAATGATACTACTGTTCGCTTTATATAAACATGGTAAACCCGAGCCGAGATTAAGATAAAATTTAAGAAAACATTGCTTTCTAATGCGAGGCTTATTCGCTGGTCAAGATTTACCTACCCATTGATGTAACTATGCTTTTGATTTATATAATTAAATTATTCACTACAGAGACAACTTACAACCGCCGAATTTTGTAACACCATCACGCCGACTTACCGAGGAAGAAATAGTAAACTATTGGTTACAATGGAAAAATGTGTTCCCACCAGAGAAGGATAAGTTTTGGGATGGCTTGCTGACTGGATTGAACAATTATTTGTCGATATTACAAGGTGGGTTAAGAAATTAAATCGTACCTATTTATTTATCAAACAGCATCGAAAATGGTACATATTGTATTTGTATCATTGGAGTCGCTGTCGGTCATTGTAGATAGAAAGTTATTTTCGGGCATCAACAGCATTATTTTGGCTGGGAATTGCCAGCTGCTAGGTAAAGGCCTCTGCTTCTTTTTGCCACACTTCCTAATTCTACTTCCGGAGACTATAATTTCATCAACATAACTCCAGCAGTTTGCTGTTGGGCATTCGCCTCTCCAAAATTGCGCCACGAAGCCTTGTCCTCCGCCTTCCATATCCAGTTTCCTAGCCAACATTTTAAGAGTGATGTGACCATAGAAATATAAAAAAAAAAAAAATTATCTATGGATGTGACCATCAAAATTGAATCCTGATTTTTCATGCGCTAGATTCAGACACACAGCGATTTGTCTCATTTGCTTTCGATCGCACCACAAGACAAATATAAGTACCTACACAGGCCCGCGATCACAGTAGACCGTGAGAGGCGGCAGGATGGAATAAATGGCAGAATAAAGGCTACGGCCACCCTTTACCTTGAGACGACATAAGTTATAATACTTAATAATAATTACTTGCAGAACGCGAACGTGTCCACGACGAGGTTGTGGAGCTCCGGCGGCGCAACGTGGCGCTCCGCCAGTTGGTGCGCGGGGCTCTGCCCGAGCTGCCCACTGCCGCGCCCAAGTATGCGCGCGGATACCCGAAGGCTTTCGTCGCGCCCACTCCCGATACCGCGCCTCCGGCATATGCCCGACTACCACCTATCTAAACTTTAACGGCCTAGGTCTTGTTTAGAAGCCAACATCCTCGTGCCCTACACACCACGTCTTTATTGGACGTAAAATATCTCATGTAAAAATATACTTACAGTGGCTCACCAAGCACGCCCGATGCGTTTTATGGTGTTTAAAAATTAGGAAGGCTCATGAAGAAATCCTTTGGCACTTTCCCCTTTTCCCTGCGTAGAACTGCAGGTAGAGTTAATATTTCAGGATGCTCTTTCGAGCATTTAAATATTATCAGTATCACGGAAATCAAATCGGTCTTCATAGTGAATGACTCCTACTTTTGATAGTGTAGCAAGCTTATCACCTTTACAACTTTCTGAATACTGGATCTACGAATTTGCAATTTTCATTGCTAGTGTTTTACAAAGGGGAATGCCGATTTTAGGCCTTGCGATGGCCAAGAAATTTAATTTAGTAAAAAAAAAATGTAAATTTTACGTAATTTACTCTTCTATTCACGACGCGATCCAAGTCAGTATCATTTTTTAATAAATATTGAAACGATACAACGAAATACATAGACATTTGATAGGTTGCCAATTTAAAATCCGGGAAAAAATAAAGATTTGTTGCAAAACATTGATTTGACATTTACACATGTTGTACTTTATTTATTTGTCCTTTTGTTTATAGAAGTCCCAATGCCTTCGATGTTACTTGTGGGCACTCAGGGCATAATCACTATGGCGGCTTGGCATCCCCTTTTCTTCGTAATGTTGACGTAGTCGTTTTTCTTCTACGACACTGTCCGAGCAGTCGAAACGGACACAGCACATGCGATCATATCTGCCATACTTGTGTTTTGTCATGGTGAATGGCGTGGGCTCCCTGACTTTAGTCTTTTATTTATATAGGTAGTTCTAGTTTTAAAATATTTTTAGTCTTTGGGACTGTATCGGAAAGTTTCAAAAGAGAAGTCGTGTGTACCGTGAAATCATTTTATTATTTTACCATTGTAAATTGCATCTTGAGTACCTATGTAGTTTATCACACTATTGTTTTCCCTAAGGTTTACATCAATTGCACGCCATGCGACATCAACAGACTTAAAACGGCTGGCTGACAGACATCGAATAATGGTTCAACGCATCTGTTATGGGTTGTCAGGTCGGGAAGTTTGTCCACTCATAGGATTGGTCTTAGGACCTGACCTGTAAGACTGTTGTGACAATCAAATTACTTCAAACCTTAGTGAAGTTTCAATTGACTGGGCTGGGAGTTTTTAGCAAAAGTGGTAAAGCATTTACGAGGTCGATTTACCTTAAGATTTGTACACGATAATCTACTTTTTTATGGAATCAAAGAGTGCCTCTGCACAAATATGTAAGTAGGTATGTTGAATATAATTAAAACTTTTGTAATAGGGTTATTAATATATTATGTTGTTGAATCGCACTGCAAATTTACTATATTATAATAAATTAAATACACATGTACCTAAAACTATATAAATAAACGTCTTAACTTGCTTATTTCATTATTGTGCAATCAATCTGCCTCGAGTTTCCCCCCCACCACTACCTACCTACTAACATGTTGGTTTAGAATTGATGCCACCAACTGCAGCAGACTGGTCGAAAAGTGATTTGTTTGGACTTTTTTCATTTATTAGTGACTCAAGGGCTGGCTTTCACCTCGGACAGAGGGTAAGCATTTTCATACAACGTGGCAATGCCGCCAGTCTTGGGCTCACGTCCAGTCGACAGCGATGCGGGCGAATTTTTTGACGCCATAATTTATTTAGGAGTTTTTGTTTTAAGTGTATTTACAAATAGGTGTAGTTAGATTAAGTAGTACCTAAGTATTTAAAATATACAAACTTAGTGGTAAGTACAAAACTTTTTTACAAAAAAAAATACAACCGACTTCCAAATAAAAACACTATAAAGTATTTCGGAAGCCGGTGTTTTTTGTTGTTTTTCGTTTTTTGACAACGACTTCCGAAATTAAATTTATTTTATAGTTTGTACCTAGTATTTTTTAGTTGGAAGTCGGTTTTATTTCTTATATTATTCCCATAATGAGTGGTTGCACTATTTGCCATTAAAGAATTACTTTATGTGCCTTCGCAGTCCAAGTCCAGACTAGCTCTTAGTTAAATAGGTATCTATCTACTTTGCTCTGGTACTAGATTTTATTGATATTAATTAGAAGAGGTCACTGGTTTATCTTTGAAGTTCACCGTCCAATGCAAATGCAATATAGCTATTACCCAACGCAAAAATAATCATCAAGATCGGTTAATAAACAATAAAGTTATAAGTACCCGAATAGATGACCCCAGAAATATGTTAATAGGAAATATGCATGAAAAAATTCTAAATAATTTATCTAGAAATAGGTATACAAAAATATAATAATAACAGTGAAAATATAATCAAAATTTACCGAAAAACAAACGAGATATAACTATTTTAAACAAATATATCTGTCCCTCTCGCGAAAACGCTGTTTTCTATGGCATCCGTATAGGCGACATAGTATTTAACGTCAGATTTGTAATCGGACTTCTCTTTTTAATCGTTAACTTTGAAGCTTTATAACTTCATCGCTGATGAAAGTATTTTAAAAATTATTTCATTATTGTTTGCTAGAGCTAATAAGTATTTTATTTTGCAAATAAAAAAACTCCATGCATATTCCCTATTCAGATTTACCGGCGTGATGTTATGTTATGAACTGGTGTAAACAATAAACAGACATGTGATTTCAGCAATCCCGAGTGATTTGCTATCATTTATTGAAGAGTTCCGTTGCCTACCTCCGAAGTTCTTCACTAGATCTTCACCAAATTAAAACGGGACCAGTTTGTAAAAATACTATTCCAAACAACAAAAGAATCATCCAAATCGTTTGACAATTGGCGAAAATATCGCTGAACAAACATTTTTCCTGGGATAAGAGCATCAGAGCCTGACTGATACTTTCTATCATCAGCTCAGCAAGATGAGATGTTAATTACCAGGCACAATTATCTGAATTGCGTTACAAAGTATATAAAAAACATTGTACCTATGTGCCTTTAAAATTTGAGGGTTGCCCTCGATTTCCCTGGAATCCCATCATCAGATTCTGACTTGGTGCCAATGGGACCACCTCAGGAGTATACTCTTTCAAATAAAAAAAGGATTTTGGGAATCTGTCCACAAATGGGGGAGAAATCGGTGAAATCTCCTCCTTTTTTGAAGTCGGTTAAAAATATTTAATAAGACCATTCGCTTCTGATACACTGTAGAAGTTTCTTTGATAATAAAAATAGTGTTTGGCACGAGAAAATACGGCAGCTGCTGCTATGTCTGCCTAACCTGTGGTAATGAATAGGTACTCAGCATCTGCTATTTACCTACATGTCGTAAGTTCTGGAGCCCCCGAGCACCACAGAGTCGGCACCCCTGTTTTGAATACCTACCTACCTAACAGTGATAATTACCTACTGAGCTAACACGTTGCTGTCAGAACTAACTGGAAGAACTGTTAATGTGTTAATGTGGTTATTGCAAGATCCTGGGGAATAAAAAGGCGTTGCCCTCATACAAAACGATATTAGAATCAGAAAAGTTTGTAATTTTTTTCTGACTCGATGAATCAAATTGAAATAAGAAATTTCATATTTTTCATGCTTCATTTTTGATCAAATTTTCCTACAGATGGACATTCATGCCAATTTTATAAAACTGTTTCAACCCGCCTGTTTGATCAAATTAATTCTACTACTTTTTTTAACGATATTTTATCTGTTTTTCTATTCATGAGTCGTAGGATGAAAAATAATGTTTGCGTCATGGTCAATGTGTTACAAAATATAAAAGTTATAAATAAAGGCGATGAAGTATTTTGTTGTAAATTACCCCGTTTCTTTGAAGTACCTTTTTGTTTACCTAATACATTCAACTACATAAAACCAATAACTGCCTTTGTGTGCATAAAGTTTTAATAAATAAATTAATTGTTTTGTAATCTGGTCGGGCGTGCTCGCGAATTTCCAAACATTACGAAATTGCACATAAGAAAGACTAGGCAAAAAATATAGTGCAGTAGGTACAATTTTTACGCAATAAACCACATTCATATTTTATTTTCGATTGCTACATAAAAGAATGCTTGAAAATATATGTGTAGTGTACGTTTGATTTAGTAAGCACACGGCACATCCCTAGTAACGTCAAATATTAATGTCATGCATGATGATGTCAGCCAGTCAGCTATCAGCTTCAGCTCATCATTCATACGATCATTTGTCATTTAGTCGATGGTTGACTTGACTGTGAACTTGCAACACGCCAAAACGCCGATGTGAATTGTGAATAATTATAAAAATAAACAGGAAGAATACAAGTTACAAAAATCTATCTTGACTGTTGCGTTTTCGACAGGAATAAATTGTTAAAAGCGAGGAAGAGGTTAGTTTATCTTTTAAGTATAATTTAGAATCTTCCTAATTTTATACTGAAATATCAGGATTATTTGTGATTTTACCTGCCACTAGGTTTTTTGTGTTATCCTAAATTATTCTTAATAATAATAATAAAGCATTCTTTTCTTACAGAAATTTCAACCATGTTGAGGACATTCTTTCATCTTTTTGGAGCCATTCAATTTGCCTATGGATGTTACTATGACTATGTCTACGTCAATATACCAGTAACTTCAACTACAGTAACACCTTATGGAGGAAAATTCAAATATTTAACTTATTTGGATGCGGTAAGTCTTATGTAATTTTTTTAATGTGACACAAAGTGATATCAAGCCCTTGCCACAATATTTGACCATTACTTTTTTTCCAGATGATACAAACTGCTTACTTCACTCTGGCACTGCTAAATGATATAATTGGGAACAATGAACCATCACCATCAGAGAAGCCACTTATAAGAAAAGTTAAGGACACAGTCTTTAGTGCTTTAGCTTTTCCGTTAGCAATATTTGTAGGAGTATCATTTTGGGGCATTTATGCTGTTGATAGAGAGTTGATTTTGCCAAGAAGTATGGATGCATATTTTCCACTGTGGCTAAACCATGTGATGCACACAAACATAGTTGTGTTCATACTAATAGAGCTCCTCACATCATTCAGGATGTATCCTAAGAGAAAAGTTGGTCTTTCTATCCTTTCTTCGTTTATGGTTTGTTACTTAGTATGGGTGCATGTTATTTACTTCAACACTGGTATTTGGGTGTACCCAATCTTGAATGTTCTGAATTGGCCTATAAGAGTATGTTTCTATATATTCTGCCTCATATTAGCTTGTGTTGCATATTCGCTAGGAGAAACAGTCAACAAGGCTGTATGGTCCACAGAAGTAGAAAAAACTGTAAGATCTGGGAAAAAAAAGGCCAAATAATAAATTGACATAGTAAAAATTTAGTTTAAATAGAACAGCCTAGTGTGAACCTCGCTTCTTGTCTTGAGGATTGTAAGTAGGTTTAAGTAAGTTCTAATTGGATGGTGTAAGATGTAGGATGCAGTTAAGAAGCTTTCGGAGAAAATAATAATATAGATTTTAGGAATTGAAAATGGGAAGGGGCAACATTTTGGCCAGTGATGCTCATAACCTAAAGCAGATGAGAAATTTGTTTTATTTTGTTTGAAGTTTAAATAAGTGATAGTAAAATAACCCCAATAATAAAGAGAAGAGAGGCATATGCTCAGCAGTGGGCGAAGTTGGGCTGTGGATGATGATGATGAGAATAACCCCATCAAAAATATGTACTACTCAACTCAGCCAAGTAAACCTATATTTGGTTGCTATCTGTATATATTTATTAAAGTATAATTCATACACACCCTAAGTAATTTATGTTTATTAATTTTACCTCATCAACATCACTATAAAATGATAGAAAAAATATTTTTTTTTGTTGTTTATATTGTATGGTATAAACAAGACTGCCTTGTGTACCCAGTAATCAACTAATAACTTTATCTTGAAATTTTACAATACATATGACTGGTACGCTGTTGTAAATGTTATCATCCAGTGTTACATTATGTACGAGTTTTTTAATTTGTGGCCTAGTTGTAACAAATATACATTCAAATAATTCATGAATTTTGTATAAATCGCATACATATTATTGATAAACGATTTCCTCCTATAATTTTATTACAACGTGAGAATACCTAAGTAGATAAATAAAAACTGTTACGTGAACAAGGCATCGTTTATTCGAGAATGGTTCTCAATACGACTTGTTCCTTGATAACGAAATAATTAAGTGCGATAGCCGATAACGTTACAGAGACATTGGTTGTGAATGCATTCAGCAATAAATACCCAATTTATTCCAAAAAGTATAATACTCATTGCTTATAGCCACAGTATATTTAATTGTTAATAATGGCGATATGTAATTCGTACAAATAAGGGATTGCATTTTAATTTTTTAATTATAAAAAAGTACGTAACTGTTACGTAAGATCAAATCCTGCTTGTTAGCGTGACTTGAATTTTACAGATAATAATTACGTAGGTACATGTCTCTTGATAATTATTGCATAAGCATTTATATTTGTGACGATAGCTTTAAAAACAAATATATATAATCGATAAGTAGGAATGTATGAATTGCTTATTGGCCTGCTTAGTGTGCAGTGTACTAACTTAAAAAATACTTAAATGTTCGCAACAATCGTTCTTAAAATTTCCAAATATTGATCGATGTTAAGTTGAACTAGGCTCGTTAATATTTTAAATAAGGAGAAATTCGGATACTTACTCTGTAGTAGTCAAAAACTGTTAAAATAATTTTAAGTAAATCTTTTATCGAAGTAAGTTACCTATATGATAATTCTTTGGTACCTACATAACATTCCAAAGCAATATGATAAAACCTAATTAGAAGTCTTTAACTTAATATTTTATTGTGTTATCTGACATTTATTTGTTTTGTTTGTTTTATTACCCTTGAGGAACAAAATACTAGGTACAGATTGCGAGTTGACTCAGTATTGAAACCCAAGGTATCCATGTTTTATTAATGTAAAATACCAAATATTCTAACAATTTTATTATAATATTTCCTGTAAAAATGGATTCCTAACAAAGTTCTGTACTTATAATTTTGACAGATATCAAAATGTATGTTCTTGTTATAAAAGCTCTCTAAGTATTATTTAGCATTGGCTAGTCTCAGAATATTAGGCGTATAAGCTTTATCATTGAGCGCATCGTTTTGATCATGGACCAGAAAGCAATCGATTTGTAATGCACACATTCCTTCCCAACCCATTCTAATTTATTAGATGTGCAGACAAATGAAACACCTTATAAAATCCATGAAATGTCTGATAATTTCTTAAGAGAATATACGATATAAAAATGTCTACAGAACTGCCCTTTCAATGGGACCTCACCAATACCTACAGCTGCCCTACTATGATTCCGATGATGTAAAGAGGATAGCTATTCACTATGTATAGCTCCTTCTCTCTCTAAGAGCGGAATCATGATCGTTTTAAGACTTCATAGTAGGGCCCCCAGTGCACCCAAATATAAATAAATATTCAAGCAATATTGTAGACAACAAAATCGTATTGTGTGCATCTTCGTTTGCCCTTTGGTGCCTACTTATTGTGGTCGAGTGCCTATTTTGCCTAAAATAGTCTATGAAGTGTTCAATCACTTATGTACGAATGAACTTAGCGACCGATCACTATCGATAAGAAAGCAATAAATTTTATATTAAATAAATTGTTTATATCAGTATTGTGCGTTTTATTATGACCTCTAATGCAAATAGGTATCTACCAGCACTCAGGTTGCGTGACATCGTGGCTTGCACAATAGACGTAAGTATCATAATTACTAGTTTCTTCTAAACTCAGTATTGAGGTCAGGTGCTATCGCTAGTAAGGATAATATTATCGACATGCAATAAGAAACAACTTTAAAGCATAAATGCGAATTTATTTCCGAACAACTTAAGTACACTCAAATTATAAAATACTCATCAAAATCACAGTAAAAATATACATAAACAATATATACGCAATGGTGTACTAAAATCTATAATATTATCACTTATCACGACTAGATTATTCAATTACGAAAATATTAACAAAAATGTCTGGTCACACTTTAACGTCTTGCCATAATAATGACGCCTTAATTAATTAAATTACTAGAAATACAAATACATTAACTGTAACAATACTATAGATACTTATCATAATAATACATACTTAAAATAAGGCAAATCTGATTTATGGCATGAGTATGTATATGTCGCAGCCTAAATAGCTTAATCAGCCGTTTTATTGGTTGCCTAGCCTTTTCATTTAACTACGCCGATTTTTCAGCGACCTAAGTATCATCTTTGGTTCAATATCGTTTAATGACTTGCCCATGTCACTTATGTCGCTGACTAAACGGCGCAGTTCGATGAAAAGGCTAGGCTTTAAATGAAACTGCTGATTAAGCTAGTTGGCTGCGACATATAAAACAAGTTATTTTGAGATTATACTATAGATAATAATATGTTGGACTTTGGCCACAACGCCAAAGATTTTGCGCAATGTCCTACACTGCTGCAGATAAAAAATAATACCTACCTAAGTTATGTTGGACTTTGGGCACCTCGGTAAGAATGCTGCGAAACTTGCATCTGCCTGTGAATACTTAATTCAATATTTGTTACAATCTTATAGGTACTGAGCTATTTCCAGCGCAGTATTATAATTTTAACAACATACAATCTGATGCTATTATGGAAACTAGAGAAGATGAATGCAAGGATACGAATAATACTTGCGGGCTGCCTTAGCGCCTTAATATAACATTCAGAACAATCATATATTTATATACCTATCAAATAAAAAAAAAAATACACAACACATACAATATATGTATAGAATAATTACAAAAACTGTCTAATTCGCGTCAATATAAATTATGTAAATAAAATCATCCTTATAACCCACCTAATTTTTCTTTTTACATTTATGTAGTTTCTATAGAATACCTTCCTACTTACATCACTACTTTTATAGATTTACAAATTATACAACGTGTAACAGAATAAACGCAATACCTCTTAAAGGGTCATTGCACTCATCATTATGAACAACTTTCATTAGTGGACCAACAATGAAAACGCGAACAAAAATCGACTTCCCCGTACATTTCTGTATGGATAGGTACCTAAATCGACAAAATTTTCGCGTCTTTGGTGTTGGTTCCATAGTAAAAGTTGTTCATAATGATGAGTACAATATGACCCCTTAAGAGGTAAAGCGTTTATTCTGTTACACGTTTTATTATTGGATACCTACGGGTAACATTTTGACTAATAACAATTTTAGACATTTTGCATTCAATCCAATTTTAATACAAATATATAGGTACAATGATACATTAATAGGGTTTCTATCTTGTCAAATATATTCTTTAATTATTCGTATATAGACTTTGTGCTTGCAATGTGCTCATATCTCTCAGATTCCTCAATTTGTGGGAACAACTACCTACGCAAATAAATAAAACTAAGGCCGGCCATACACTGCTTCACGCTGCGAGTGAACTAGTCTTCTATTTGCAAATGTCACCAGAAAATTTCCGACTCCGTAAGATTGTTATAAATCTTTTTTAGATTATAATTTCTCGATATATTATGAAAGAATCGTTTTGTGTACAGGTTAGAGGCGAAGATACGACGATAAATCAAAACAATGGCAATACTAGTTCATACGAATATGTTGTCTTTTATCACAGATTTGATGTAACACTGCAACAGACTGCTTGGAATATTTCGTCACAATAGTAGTCACTATCGTTGAATAGTTTTTTAAGACGTTTTATGTATTTGGAAAGTTTAATTTTAATTTCGGTCACAGGATTTATAATAGTTCCAAAATATTCCTATGAAACAGTATTGCCAGTGTTTTCATTTTTGTTGTATCGATTTCTCCACTTTGTATAGTAAATCTCATCCACATTCAATAGTTTCCAATACATCCGAGTCTTATTAAGAAAAAATAGTTTACAATTTCACGCGATATTTTACAATCTTACGGCGTTTGCGATTTTCCGGTGACACATACATAAGTGGACCGCTGGAGCAGTTGCGACTGCTCCGAGCGGTCAGCAGCATGGTGAAAGTTCATCGTGCAGTCAAGCAGTTGCCAGGCTTACACTGACTTCTGAAGCTATCGACTGCTCTCGTGCAGTTATCCCCTCTGCCCGCGCCCTTCACCCACCTCCGCGTAGCGCACCTCCCGCCCAACTGCCTGACTGATCTAGTTGAAACCGACTGCTGCACCAGTTATCAATGGCAGCTTCAAGCTGTTACAGCAGTCGGTTTGCAACTGCTAGATCAGTCAGGCAGGCGGCTGGGGGGCGCGCGCGCCGGTTTAGGATGTCAGTGTATGCCTGGCAACTGTTTGCCCGCACGATGAAATTCTATTGTGCTGCTGACCGCCCGGAGCAGTCGCAACTGCTCGTGCGGTTCCATTTGTGTATGCAAATAGAAGCCTGTAGTTCACTATGCAGTCGCAGCTTGAAGCAGTCGAACCTAACTGCCCGTGTATGTCCGGCCTAAGTCCTAGCATATAGTAACCCTCTTTATGTAACTTTTATAAGTAAAAAACCTATCCTAATTAAGATGCTACATTCTATGTAATTATGTATACAATTTTTTCATAGCCATTTTTTTTCTGATAATTGGAGTGTTATTTTAATAAGTCGTATTTAATCGAGCGTAAAATTGTTTATTTCCTATTAGTTAACAGACAAGGAAATGGGTACTGAAATTAGAAGATTGACCGCTTTTTTGGGCTTGCTTGAATCACAAAACTGGTTTACACGCATCAATGTAATTGGCTATGTGAGGGAATAAGTTGAAGCAAGAATAAAAGTTGTTGCATCAACACAGTGTATAGGTGCACGTCAGTCAATTACTTCAGTTTTATTTGAAATAGACAGCAAACCTTAATCGTTTAAATGGGCCTTCACAATAAATGTAGTTGTGTGTCCGTGGCGTAACGGTAGATAAACCTGTTTTGCTGCTTTATGTGCCTAATATTAGCAACCAATTTATTAATTTGAGTAGCTGACTTAATTTATTAAAACCTTCTACATGATATTGTAATCTATCTGACTCGATTCGGAAATAGGTGTGAAATCATTTAAAGCTTATTTTATTTCTTAGTTGCACAAATTTTAAAACACTGCCAGTTCATTTTTGGTGCAATTTTGAAAAATATCTATTATTTAAATTAGTTTTTTTTTTTACCTAAATATCTTTATTTTTCGGATTTCTAATTGATACGAGTGCTGTTAGTGAAATTAGTAGTTAGGCAAATTCAGCTGCCATTTACCGGAAAGTACTGCTTAGCTTAAGTGTGGCAGTTTCGCAAGGCCAGTTAGCATTACCTACAGTCCTACGTTTAGCATTCGACTGCTTTATGCGATAGGCACATACTGCGTACGCGATAAAAGAATAATAAATTACACAAATCAAGAGTTATTTTGTTTACCGTACATTTACATCTTCTGTTCACTTAGCTTACCAAGACGAGGGCTGACCTTACATCTACACATGAACAATGTTTTAGGCGATTATAATTTTACTCTAGCATTTGTTCTAAACTATCCGCAGTCACAATGTTTGTCTTGTTTATTCACAAATTGAAATGGCGTGTTTTGATGAAATGTCCGTGTAGTTTTAGTGTGGGGGAATATTTGTAAGATTTACTTACAGTGACCAAAAGCTGACTGAATACGGAGACAGCTCAGGCGCATTGCGATGAGCTACGTCTTCACTTTCCGCGAGCTCTTGAAGTGTCCGTTCTTCTTCCAACCGTTGCCCTGGGACGCCTCGCCGTTCATAGCGCGGCTGCCGAACGTTGTCGTCTTGCTTTTCGTTTCGAACAACACGTCCGAATCTGTTTCTGTTTCTGATACGTCTTTGCTCGTGACTGTGAAAGGAAGATGAGAAATTAGGGCCAGCACCCAATAATGGCACGGCATGGCATGGCGTGGCAAAAAATATTTTTCTTGGACAAATTATTTTCGACCTTATTTCAATTAGTTTAGAACTGTCATTATTTTATTTTAATACGAATAGGTAGAAACATTTCGCGTGATGACGCGGCTTACCGCGGCATACCGCGGAACGCCATGTCATCCCCCGGGATGCTACGGCACGTCGTGACATTCCACAAGATACCACGGCACGCAATCATTTTAACAAAATACACAAACAATTTTAAATTAGCACAGTACTGAACTGAACGCGTGAGTGTCGTGCCACCGCCAGGCGCGCCATGCCATGCCGCGCCGGCCCTTACTCGTTTTTGTCATCTGAATGTTTTTCTCACGTGAACTTGATAGTTCCGTGAATAAAGCTTTGTATTAAACATATTGCCTATCATTCGTGGGAAGATAAGAACATTAATTAAATATAACCTAAGTTCCTTTAAATCTGCGCTTGTTGATAAAAGCTTATTTTCATTATGCTCTGAACCTCAAATTATATAAAGTCAATGCTTTTTTTTGTACCATTACTGCTAGCCAATACGTGTAATATTTGTAAAACAACAACCAAATCTTGTGAAGAATATCACATCTCAAAAACACGTAAGTAAACAATGGACAAGTTGAAATAGAATATAGCTTGACAAATCGCTATATATCTAAAGATCAAATGAGCTCGTATAAATGACACGCGACCGCCTTAAAGGATTTTATTTTTTATTGAGCCTGAGTACATAATAGTGGCCCACAACTGGGTAAAGGCCCCCCCCATATCCTTCCAGATACTCTTCTTCTGCGCCATCTCGCACCAGTCCTTGTGGTGCGCCGTCCACCCCATAAATGGAATAATAACAGTAAAAAAAATCGCTGGTGGCCGTACAATATTTACATGGTTTCTCCTCGTTGTCTGCGAGCGGCAGCAGGCGGTACTTCGGGCGCGCCCTCGGCTTGCGCGGCGCACACAGCTTGCGCAGCGCGCGCGCGCTCGCCCAGCAACACGCGCCCAGCGCGCACAGCGCTGCCACGCCGCCCAGGCTCGCGTACACCACCGACCATTCTGCACAAGTGACACGCATTCATTATTATTGTTATTTCGAACATAGCGTTTAAAGAGTGCATGCACTCAGCGTTTGTCTAGAGCGCGTCTATTTGCGATTTACACCGAGCACGTGCTGAGACAGTGTACTCACCGCAGTCGGGCTGCAAACTCAAACTCTAATTATTTATTTCAATTAAACCATTTACAGGCACTTTTGAATTGTCAAGGTTGGTCAGTCAAAAGAGATGAAGCTATTTGCAAATTCAAAGCGTAGATTCTCTATGGAGAAGAACGTGCAAGAAACTCCACGGACACTCTTTTAAATCATTTTTGCTTTACAATGTTTTGGTTACATCATTCTTGTTGAAATTAAACATACATATATGTGAGAACGATATAGAACAAAATGCACGATAAAAGCGTCCGGAGTAGGAAAAACAACGATTCAAATAACAAATCATTAAAATAAACTATGGCAGCTGAGAGATTACCAGTCTCAACTGACGGCGTCCGTTCACGAACATGGCCAGCAGGCTCTGCATCCAGAAGGCATCGCAGCGACACTTGCGCGAGGAATGGTCGCACACGCCCCTGCCCGAGCACGTGCTGAGACAGTGTACTCACCGCAGTCGGGCTGCGCGTCAGGGTCGAGCATGGCCAGCAGGCTCTGCATCCAGAAGGCGTCGCAGCGACACGTGCGCGAGGCGTGGTCGCACACGCCCCTGCCCGAGCACGTGCTGAGACAGTGTACTCACCGCAGTCGGGCTGCGCGTCAGGGTCGAGCATGGCCAGCAGGCTCTGCATCCAGAAGGCGTCGCAGCGACACGTGCGCGAGGCGTGGTCGCACACGCCCCTGCCCGAGCACGTGCTGAGACAGTGTACTCACCGCAGTCGGGCTGCGCGTCAGGGTCGAGCATGGCCAGCAGGCTCTGCATCCAGAAGGCGTCGCAGCGACACGTGCGCGAGGCGTGGTCGCACACGCCCCTGCCCGAGCACGTGCTGAGACAGTGTACTCACCGCAGTCGGGCTGCGCGTCAGGGTCGAGCATGGCCAGCAGGCTCTGCATCCAGAAGGCGTCGCAGCGACACGTGCGCGAGGCGTGGTCGCACACGCCCCTGCCCGAGCACGTGCTGAGACAGTGTACTCACCGCAGTCGGGCTGCGCGTCAGGGTCGAGCATGGCCAGCAGGCTCTGCATCCAGAAGGCGTCGCAGCGACACGTGCGCGAGGCGTGGTCGCACACGCCCCTGCCCGAGCACGTGCTGAGACAGTGTACTCACCGCAGTCGGGCTGCGCGTCAGGGTCGAGCATGGCCAGCAGGCTCTGCATCCAGAAGGCGTCGCAGCGACACGTGCGCGAGGCGTGGTCGCACACGCCCCTGCCCGAGCACGTGCTGAGACAGTGTACTCACCGCAGTCGGGCTGCGCGTCAGGGTCGAGCATGGCCAGCAGGCTCTGCATCCAGAAGGCGTCGCAGCGACACGTGCGCGAGGCGTGGTCGCACACGCCCCTGCCCGAGCACGTGCTGAGACAGTGTACTCACCGCAGTCGGGCTGCGCGTCAGGGTCGAGCATGGCCAGCAGGCTCTGCATCCAGAAGGCGTCGCAGCGACACGTGCGCGAGGCGTGGTCGCACACGCCCCTGCCCGAGCACGTGCTGAGACAGTGTACTCACCGCAGTCGGGCTGCGCGTCAGGGTCGAGCATGGCCAGCAGGCTCTGCATCCAGAAGGCGTCGCAGCGACACGTGCGCGAGGCGTGGTCGCACACGCCCCTGCCCGAGCACGTGCTGAGACAGTGTACTCACCGCAGTCGGGCTGCGCGTCAGGGTCGAGCATGGCCAGCAGGCTCTGCATCCAGAAGGCGTCGCAGCGACACGTGCGCGAGGCGTGGTCGCACACGCCCCTGCCCGAGCACGTGCTGAGACAGTGTACTCACCGCAGTCGGGCTGCGCGTCAGGGTCGAGCATGGCCAGCAGGCTCTGCATCCAGAAGGCGTCGCAGCGACACGTGCGCGAGGCGTGGTCGCACACGCCCCTGCCCGAGCACGTGCTGAGACAGTGTACTCACCGCAGTCGGGCTGCGCGTCAGGGTCGAGCATGGCCAGCAGGCTCTGCATCCAGAAGGCGTCGCAGCGACACGTGCGCGAGGCGTGGTCGCACACGCCCCTGCCCGAGCACGTGCTGAGACAGTGTACTCACCGCAGTCGGGCTGCGCGTCAGGGTCGAGCATGGCCAGCAGGCTCTGCATCCAGAAGGCGTCGCAGCGACACGTGCGCGAGGCGTGGTCGCACACGCCCCTGCCCGAGCACGTGCTGAGACAGTGTACTCACCGCAGTCGGGCTGCGCGTCAGGGTCGAGCATGGCCAGCAGGCTCTGCATCCAGAAGGCGTCGCAGCGACACGTGCGCGAGGCGTGGTCGCACACGCCCCTGCCCGAGCACGTGCTGAGACAGTGTACTCACCGCAGTCGGGCTGCGCGTCAGGGTCGAGCATGGCCAGCAGGCTCTGCATCCAGAAGGCGTCGCAGCGACACGTGCGCGAGGCGTGGTCGCACACGCCCCTGCCCGAGCACGTGCTGAGACAGTGTACTCACCGCAGTCGGGCTGCGCGTCAGGGTCGAGCATGGCCAGCAGGCTCTGCATCCAGAAGGCGTCGCAGCGACACGTGCGCGAGGCGTGGTCGCACACGCCCCTGCCCGAGCACGTGCTGAGACAGTGTACTCACCGCAGTCGGGCTGCGCGTCAGGGTCGAGCATGGCCAGCAGGCTCTGCATCCAGAAGGCGTCGCAGCGACACGTGCGCGAGGCGTGGTCGCACACGCCCCTGCCCGAGCACGTGCTGAGACAGTGTACTCACCGCAGTCGGGCTGCGCGTCAGGGTCGAGCATGGCCAGCAGGCTCTGCATCCAGAAGGCGTCGCAGCGACACGTGCGCGAGGCGTGGTCGCACACGCCCCTGCCCGAGCACGTGCTGAGACAGTGTACTCACCGCAGTCGGGCTGCGCGTCAGGGTCGAGCATGGCCAGCAGGCTCTGCATCCAGAAGGCGTCGCAGCGACACGTGCGCGAGGCGTGGTCGCACACGCCCCTGCCCGAGCACGTGCTGAGACAGCGCAGGGAGCGCACGCGGCCGCCGCCCCACGCGTCCCAGCCGCCGCTCGCACCGCGCACCAGCGACAGAGCGTGCACGCCCTCTACGGCCTTGCCCTGGAAAAGGTAAAAAAAAAAAAAAAAAAGTTGGGAATCTTTAGGGAATGTTACAATATGTTAAAATATTGGATTAAATATTGTTTTGATCTTTTACATGTTCAGCTTTCTTTATAAAAAAATCCAATCGTACATGATTACTTTAAATACTGGTTAGCAGATTCAAAATTCAAATTCTCCACATTCAAATCAATTTAAAAAAAAATTGATCATTTTGATGCAAGTGGACAAACTTTGGGAAGGGTCTAAAATTATTTCCAATGAATCCTCACCTGTTCAGAAAGGAAGAAAATTAGCTGCGTATTTCCAGAATCAATTTGTCCGTGGACTTCAGTGACATTGACTCTGATGTCATCTTTGAGGAGTAGCGTCATCTTCTGTACTAACGAGTCGAGTTGGCTTTGAGTGAAGGTGGAAATCGGAATGTTCAGCGTCAACTCCATGAGGTTCATTTCGAGTGGGTCTGGTTTGACTTGGACGCTCACTGTGTCTTTATCTGACTCCCCTTGATCGTCTGTCACTGTTAGTTCGTAGACGTATCGGCCTGCTTCTATGTTTGTTAGCTGTAAAAAAAAAACTGCACTGTATTTTAATGTATTTTAAGGTAGGTATTGTAAGCAAGAACAGATATATCTACATGTACTATTAGTAAGGTTAAATTTTTGTAGAATAAATATGTCTGTTTAAACAGCCTTAGATGCTCATAGACAACCAAAAACCGGCCAAGTGCGAGTAACACTCGCACACGAAGGGTTCCGTCCCATAAACCGACAAATAAAACGTATCATGTATGGGAGCCCTTTAATTTAGTTTTATTTTTTGTTTTTATAGCGGCATACGGTTTTAAATATTCGGGTACGAAATCCTAAAAGTATCAAAGTTATCAAGAGTCAAGTGCGATTTTTACGACGGAACAGAAGAGGTATAATTACGATTTTAGTAATTAAGAATAGTTGGTTGGAATCGTGATAGATATTTAGTACTCTTTCACTTACCATCAGCACAGATTGTGTATCAGAGTTAAGTATAACCGTCCCGGCAGCCAGTCCTGACGGCGAGCGACTCCACTTCCACGATACGATGCGGAAATCGTCCGAAGACTTGGAGCCGTTCAGTATCAGCACGGACACCGGCAGGTTCAGTACTAGGTCACCTCCTGCGTCTGCCTTTGGAGGACTGTTTTTGTCTGTAGGCGGAACGGTTATTAGAAAACTATTACTAAGAATGGAGTGTTCAGTGAACAACTGATTTATTTTTGGTTTTTAAGAATCGGGTAGTATACTTATAGAGGCTCAATTGTAGTATTAAGTTCTGGCCAAACTAAGGCGAATTCCCCGCAGGTTTGGGACGAAACTAATTTACGTCTATTGTGCCAGCTCACTTTTATGGAAGGCTCAAACTAGCGTGAATGATTGCATCCAGGATCCCGCGCGGATTTCACCTGTTTGAATAGCCATTACACCTACCTACTCAAAACTTAAATTCCCCGAAAGTGACACAACGTTGATAATAATATATTAATTATTAGTACATCCCAATGGAAACTTCATTCAAACTCATGCAGTTCTTTATGCAGAGATGTATGTATGTTACTTTTAGTTAGCACATTGCAGACTTTTCATTAGGTTGATTTGGGAGTGTGTATTGTTTATTTTAGACCCTCTCACCTAATAAAGAAATGTGCATTTGTGCAACGGTGTCCAAAATGATTTTTACAAGAAGGTATATGTACACTTACTTTGAGTAACGGTGACGGTGACATTATCAGATGCAGAGTTCCCGTTATCGTCGAGTACAGTCAAGGAGAACACGTATTGCCCCTTCGTGAGGCCGGTGGCATTGGCGACGGACTCGTTAAAATTGACAATGTTAGAGTTAGTGGGACCGGAGAGGCAACGCCAGGTGTACGCGACTATCCTGTGGTCGTCGTGCGAGGCTGAACCGTTCAGGATGATCCACGTTTGAGGTAGTGATATGAACTGCAAGTATATTTCATTACAACTATCGCAGCTGTCCTTGGCCGATGTCATAGTTGCTGCATTTCTAGAGCGCGCGGGATATTTGGTTTTAAATCTTATGTTTTAATGGTTGTAAATTGAACCTTAATTCAGTTTTCATAAGTCATAATATGCCGCACGCTCGAGATTTGCGCCACCTAAAGTATGGTTCATTGTGATAGCAAATATATGTAGGTATTTCCGAAATATAACAACTCGTAAAAAAACAGATAAGTGTTTTACATAATAATTAAATCTGAGTTTTACTGTGCAATATTACAACGAACCATTACTTCGGATATCCGTTATGATAACTTGCATAGATCGTCGATAGTGACATGCAATGATAGTATCTTATCACACTTTATACACTTCCCCCACAATATTGTACATTAAATTGGGTAATATTTGTTTTAGTAACCATACACCACGAAATCAACATGCATATTTATGAGATAGAAGGTTCCCAGCCTGTTTGATCCTTTTGGCTTATGTACAATAGTTAGTAGATAAATAGTTAAAGATGGTCGTGCATATCAAGTTTTAAGCCCCCTATTTAGAATACTTTACATCATTGCACAGCTATTTAGATGTAGTCCAATCCAACCCATCTTTTCCAATGAATATTGAAGAACTTCTATTATTTTTATACTTTTATTATATTTATTGTCTTGCATCTTGTGTTTGGACGCAAAAAAAATATTACAGCTAGATTTTCTCAACCACCCTTTTCTAGTAGCCAGCTAATTAGATCTTTAAGATCTATAAGTTATTTCATATTAGCACCTTTTAGTGCAGTTAAGTTTAATTTTATTGTTCAGGTAGAACCTCACAAGCTTCTTAGAAATTTGATTCTATTCACCTAGTTTGAACTAAGCTATTTCATCGACGGAATAAAATTCGCACAACTTTATGATTAGCCTTGACCATAATTATGGTTATTAATACTTATGATTATAGTGCTAAATGTTGCATGTCATACGGTAGAATGTACTGGATATAATTGTTTTTCCCTTTACATAACACTATAAAACTATGTATTGTTACCTACATTCTTTGCAAATAAATGATTTCTGCTTCTGATGATTTACAAGTCCGATAGCAGATTGCAATACATCACACACTACGATACAATGTTTTGGTTACTTTTTTACATGCTTGATTTCGCGTCTGATTCGAATCGCGTAACGTGTTAGAACAATCTTACAGATTACTGAAATAAACCGAAACAGATATTTAAATAAATAATTCGAACTATAGGGACTAGTAAATCGTATGGCTAAAGGCTGCCACACATTAATCACGATACCGTCAAGTCGCACCAAGCACGTCAAAAAATATACATACATAGTTTCGTAGAAGTAGTACCACACGTCAGTCACGTCAAGAGAGGCGCGTCCGAGGCCTTGTTCGTTTGTAGTAGTTACTTACGGCTTCTGCCTGTGCGTCGGCTACAGGCGGCGTGTTGGTCGGTGGTTTCACGAAAACATGCACGTCCGCTGTTGAAGACTGGCCCGAAGAGTCCGTCACTTTTAACACGAATGTGTACACGCCTTCTGACAGATTCGACAGCTGGAAAAATTCATACAGGTTGTGATTATATTTGTCAGAATAATATAGTTGTCAGAGTCATATATTCTTGCTATGGCGTATGCTTGTATGTGAAATGTTTCAGTTTCTAGTAAATGTCATTCAATGAAGTGATACATAGGGTGGCAGGTACTACTAATTTGCATTTCGAAAGATGATCAAGTACACTTCAATAAAGAATCAAGGGATCATCAATCAAATGATCGTGTTATTTCTAATCCTACTCTAAAACATAAATGGTAGGCAAACAATAATATGAAACAGAACATAAATGGTGGGCAAACAATAATATGAAACAGGACATAAATGTTTATAAAACGAGGAAACATTGTTTAACACACCATGCGCTAGATTGATAAGTGGCGATAACAATGAAAGGATATGATTATAAACCTCGTTTTTTCATTAACCGTTATCTATGGTATTTATTTTATGTTTATATGGTTGGATGGAATTATTTCCGTTGAACGGGCAACGGAAATAATTGGAATATGAACAGAATAGCTTCCTAAGCGATTTTATAGTAGTCCACGCTTCTATTGGGACGCTGATGAAAGATTCTAGAATTTCTAAGTAAACCTGTTTTTCCAAAGTGGAATTGGGCGGGCCATATGTTTTCTTGCAACCAAGTTTTTCATAGCAGGTGGCGTCTTTATCGACGCGGTCTAGGAAGCGTTGGCGAGACGAGATAAACTAGTTCTATTGGATTGGCCAGAGAAGGCAATGGATATGATATGTGTTAGTTCTGTGGACATCTTGGAACAAAAGAGAGCTAATGGTCGTAAGTGCTACTGCTGAGCATGAGGTCCTGAGTTCGATTCCCGAATAGCAACGTGTTATTGAGCTTTTCCATTGAGAATTTCTCAATAGCAACCCGGAGTCCGGATTTATGCCCGGTTGATGGTAATAGGCTCGACCCCTATTACATGTCTAAACTAATATTATACCTTAAAAGGAATGTAATTTTTTTGTTAGTTTTTTGTTACGATTTGGCTTAAAAACTACTAAAGCGATTTAAAAAATTCTTTCGCGATTAGAAAGCTACATTATTAATTGAAAACATAGGCTATATTTTATATTATTTATAATAGGTTTGATAATTTTATTAAAGGTTGATTATGTACATGTAAATTACACTGTAAATTATTCAAATCGGACCTTTCGTTAAAAATACTCTAAGTAAGAAAAATGTTGCGGTTTGCGCGAACTGGGGAGAATCTAAATGCTTGGTCCGATGAAGTTGAAACACGGCATTAATAATTTCGGTGAAAAAATAAGAATAAAAATGTTTGGATTTTTCGAAAATAAACCTCTAAAGGGACGAAAAGGGGTGATTAAGTTCTTAGGGAGGACATTATTGCTTGCTTCAATTTACGTGGAAATTAGTATGGACAAATTAAAAGTGGGATAATTGAAACAGATCTAACAAGTTTTGCATAGTCAATCCCTGACGGGGTGAACGGCGTGAACGTGTTACGCTGATCCTGAGACCACAAAATCAGCAACAGAAATGGCTGGGTAATTAATGAAAATCTTTGTGCTTCATTTTCCAAAACTAACCTTTAAAAGAGTGTAGAGGGGGCGTTGAAGTGGAGCATCAACTAAATCCGCTCGAATGAAGTCGCGGGCGAAGTGCTAGTGACTTAATAAAACCGACCAAGTGCGAGTCGGATTCTCGTGAGAAACGTGTTTTTTTCGGTTTATGGTACGGAACCCTGTATCATACACCGCAAAAAAAACCGGTCATGTGCGAGTCGGACTCTCACACCAAGGGTTCAGTACCATAAACCGAAAAACACGTTTCTTACATGGGAGTCTCTTTAAGTTAATTATACGCTGAATAGAAATACATACGCTGTGCAAATTTCAACTGTCTACCTACTATTACGGTTCTTGAGATACAGCCCGCTGACAGACAGACGGACGGACGGACAGCGGAGGCTTAGTAATATTTTTGGTTGGTTACCCTTCGGTACGGAACCCTAAAATATAACTGGCGAAATGTGGGTGTAATATGCACCTATTATATCGTACACATAACATTTTATAAAACCATATGTGTACGATTAAAAAAAAACTACAACACGCTGTACAAAAGTCGACCTTTGGGTCAGAAACTCAGAACACAGCAGGTTATGTTATGTTTTACATATTGTTGTTGGTTTGATAAAAGATACTTACTTGTAAATAAGGAGAGTGTGTGTTTTGCATGTCCACAGCTTTATTTTCATCTTCAGCCGACTTCGTCCATTCCCAGGACGTGATCTCATGGTCGTCCGTTGAAAGACTTCCGTTTAACGTTAAGTTATTGTTTGGCAAGTATATTATCACGTCTTGGCCTGTAAAGGAAGAAACAACGCTTTATGTCAAAATGCTAAAGAACTTGAAAGTTGAACGCTGTGTTTAAGGTAGGTTGCGCACGACCAAAGGT
>NDFZ01005472.1:851139-854697 GCA_002192655.3 Mamestra configurata
AAAATGATTTATTTGAATAATATTGTGTTTTAGAGTAGTAACGTAAACATAATCGAATAATCGAAATCCCTCATCGTGAATGGAAAACGTCAGTCAAGACGACGTTGGAATAGCCAGATGAAGAACTTGACAACAGTTGCATCACTGTCTTTCATTCGAAAATGGTTGTTGTTTGCTCTATCATAAGTTAGTTCTTACGCTTAAGATTAAAACTGGCATGTAACGCGCTGCGTACACGACGTTTTGACGTTGTCAGTCAACTTTTGGAAGAGTGATGCAACCATGGACTTGATGCAACTTTATTATGTCTATGGATGCAACGTCAAAATCGGCTCATTTTTAGCTAACCCATGCTAAATAAAAATATATTTGCAACCTTTGATAATCGCAATTAATTATCGTCCACGCATGCATGAAACACTTGGTATGAAAAATGATGTCACGAACAACACTAGCGTGTACCTGCCTTTAAGGCGATCTCCTGCTCTGTCCGACCACTTTATCCTGTGGCGGCATTAGGTGTCGGCGACGTCGGCGAACGCGTCTAAGGGGGTCTCGTAAGAAATTGTTCAAGTTGATATGAACTTATTATTAAATCCATGAACGGCACAGAACTATTTGTAAGAAGTATACCTACTATCAGAAGCATGCTCTCATCAGAGTGAAACTTCTCACAGTTAAATTTACAGGCCTACTGGCTACTTGAGAAACACGATTAGCCAAGAGAGTTTTTTTAAGCAACTCGTATTTGCTATGCCATAATATTGAAAAAAAAAAACTGAAGAACAATACTCGCAGTGTATATTTTTGTTTAATCAGTTCATTTTTTTTTAAATTCTGTCTCTCTGGGAAATAAGGGGCCTCGCAAAGCTGATGTCGACACACACAGACATTGGGCCAAGTTCCACTGATTAATATTGGTTTGGGGAAAATTCGGAATATATTTCATACATAATTACATATGCGTTTTTCATCAGGTATCAACCTGGAATCCAAGATACAACGACTTAGGGTTGCCATCCGTCCAGGTTTCCCCGGATTTATTCTAGTTTGAAGTCCGGAGAGCGTCCGGGCGGGGTTTTCAAAAAGGGACCCGGATACTTTCGTGTCCGGGGAATCTCGATTGATTGAAAGGTTAAAGGTAGCATAACAAATCTTAGTTATAAAAACATTACTGGGTATCGGGATACATCAATGTACAGTCGCCAGCACATCAAGCTACAACAATCTGTCAAATTTCTTTAATACATTTTCAACTTCTACTAAATAAATAAATAAAATAAAATAAAACATCTTTATTTCAGACCAATTACAAATTCCATAAATTGTTAGTGTGTTAGTAAACGATTATTCTTATATGCTATGTTAGTATTATTATTATTCCTTTAATTATTTACTTATAGCTACCTCCACCCAATGCCTTTGGATGGGGCAGTCCGGTCTGCTAACAATCACTTTCAGGATGCCGTTACGAGTATTGCGTATTGCGCAAGCGTTGCAGTAGGGAAGCCGCTTTCTTACGCATGATGGCGTGAAAGCCATCCGTGCGAGCTTCAGCGAACTCAAAAGAATTCATAAGGCTCAAGGTTGATTGGGAAAATTTGACAGTTTCGGTTTGCTGTACGTCACGTCATTTCTTCAACCAAAAATATAAGTTTGTATTCGCATTTTTTTTTGTATACTATAAAAGAACAAATTCCTTATTTTCGGAATTTTTCTTGTACTTATACTGTAAGATCTTCTTGGCAAATTTCAGGACTGTGATCGGGTCAACGGGAAGTACCCTTTTTCCCTTGCGAGCGTCAAATAATGCGCCATATATGGAGCTAAACGGCCTTGTCTTTAGATTGCGTTGACTTAGAAGTTTGAAGTTTTTGTGTTTTTTCACTGCTCCAAGAGGTAGCTGTTCTGAATACTTGTAGTTAATAACAGTTTGATTCCTTTACGCGTTCCTGAGACAAAAGCAAACTCCGTAACATAAAAAAAAATGGTTGTCTGTAAAGTCGGTTTACGGACGATAGTTTAACGTGACAACGTGTTATTATGATAACAAAACATTGTAACAACGGGACAAAGCGCGTAACGGGACAATAAGCGTAACGAGACAATTTTTCGTGAGTGCACGGTGTTCATCGATTTATTAGACGTTGTCACGTCAAAATAACTTGAGATTGTAAACTCTCGATAAATTGTCAACTGAACATTTGGAATACTTTTTTACGCATCAAAATTTGATAGTCTATAATTTCTTCATATAAATAATTAATTCGTAATTGTAACCCGCTCATAAGCTAACTACAGCTTTTTCGTCCTTTTCACTTAAGAGTTTTGGCTTGATAACACATTACCACCAGTTACTTTATTTCTTCTCCTGTTACTTTAGCTCTTACATAGGTAATTGTTTCTCAGTTTTTATCGAACTAGATGTTATTGGTTAAAACAAATTTGTAGGTAATTGGTCCGAGCCGGGGTACTAGAATAAGCAAGTTCGCGTCGCTCGCCCTCGATGTGGGTGTTTTCTTACATCGGTGTTGCAAAATATTGCTTGGTGTCAGCGCTGTATTTGGATTGTACGACCATGTACATACATACAACATCATCATTATCGCTGCAATCAATGATAATATTGTTAGGGATGACTGTCTCGCGATAGGCGCGAGGCTTGAGGTTTGGTGTATGGGTATGTACCTAGTAGCCTTTCGGCGCAAGTGTCGCACTGCTGCGTAAGTATGAGTGAGCGGGTGCGGGTGGGGTTGAAAATGACACCAATTGTAAAAGACTGTGTGTCTTGTATTCAAGTTCAAACAGAGATCAACGAAATAACTAGAGATCAGCTGATCGGTTCACTTAAACACAAGATATTTACAATATTCTCAACTCCACTATATACGGTCACTATAAAACGACATAAAACTAATGAACTCTAAAATAACAGAAAAACTATACAACACGGGACACTAATTTCAGACATAAATTACAATGATAGTTGCTTCCGGAAGACTCCCTTTTTTGTTTTTTGGACGATGACCACTCGCATTTCGGCACTCTAAGGTTGGTTACTGCTTAACCGGAGTATCCTGTGGTGGCCTTAAATGAATTTAAGGCCCCCAGCCAGGGCTTACAAACTAGCAAAATTAAACTAAATGACCGTTCGCTAGGGCATCCTCTACGGGATACGGACCTCGGCTTAGCGGCGTCATTTCGGGAGGACAGCAAGGGACAGGCAGGGTCATAACATTATTATTTGGGGAGTTTAAAGCTAGCTGGCTCAGCGACGCGGGCTGGCTCGGTAATCAAAGGTCGGGGAGGGTTATTACTGGGACGTCGCGACGGGCCCCGGCGGCGGGGCCGGAAAACGGAACGCGGTCTGTGTCGTGTGTGTTTTCGAAGAGTGCTGGTTTCCCTACGGCTCTCTTGAATCTGGGTGATGGGGTCGTCGGGTTCGACGAGGGTATGCCTCGGGCGGCGAGTCCTACTGATCTGTGAGGGAGTGTATCGGGTGGCCGATGCGATAAGGGGATTTTGATGTTTTGAAGCAGTTTCGATGAAACGCTGCGA
>NDFZ01005472.1:855453-876540 GCA_002192655.3 Mamestra configurata
AAACGCTTTTTTTTTTTTTTTGACGATGACCACTCGCAGTTCAGCACACTAAGGCTGGTTACTGCTTAACCGGACTATCCTGTGGTGGCCTTAATGACTCTAAGGCCCCCAGCCAGGGCTTACAAACTAAAACTAAATGACCGCTCGCTAGGGGCTCAATTTGCAAAGTTTACCTATATTTATAGTCCCCGCAACAAGGCGCAAGTCTTGCCCGGGAAACCTATCATACAACCAATCAAGCGCGAGAATTGTTCTCGTGCTAGCCTAGACAATTGGACAGGAATGAACCTGTTTGAGAAATGGTATCGCCCAAATTGGTTGACCAATCGTGAGCTTTGCAAGCACGCTGGCATCGATTCATTGCCTTTTAAGGTCATTTTCACTGTTTACATGTGGTCCTTAAGGGCTATTTTAGCAAAGCAAACACGTGACATACATAGTTTTATTTACCTATTGCGACTTATTGTATGCTAATGACTTTACAAGTGTGTTTTATAGCTACCTAACGGTACTTAACTACACAAATGTACTTTAATAAGTGTCTAATACCTAGATACATAAACAATGGGCTTAATTATGGTCGAGAGTGATGGTGCATCCGCTACAAATATAACACGACATTGGCTACATTAGAATTATTGCAAAAGCTTATTGTTATCTACTTATTTCTGATGATATAGTTGCATGGTGGGTACCTACCTACCTACATAG
The DNA here is from genome assembly GCA_002192655.3 of Mamestra configurata. Classification (NCBI taxonomy): domain Eukaryota; kingdom Metazoa; phylum Arthropoda; class Insecta; order Lepidoptera; family Noctuidae; genus Mamestra; species Mamestra configurata. The sequence goes on from NDFZ01005472.1 coordinate 856,165, forward strand.
CTCAATTCATTACAAATGTTATGCCCGAACAATTTTTGTTTTGATTACCTTCTTGAGAGTAAAATAAACATCCGTAATCAATAAATTATTTTTATTTTGACGAAAAATAAGAATGCTGGCGGTTGCACTTGCAGGAGCTGTATAAAATAAATTGGCGGACATAAAATTCGTAAAAATGGGTGCAGGCCAAATTGGAGGGATTGCCACTTTATGTAAGTACCTACCCTACTTTTAGAACAATTTATAATTATTCATTTAGTAACTAGGCTTTTAAGTGATGCTGATGATTAATGATGATTTTTTTTTTTGTTATGTATGTTTTTTTCCTTCTAATTATTTAAACAATGCACGTGCCAATTTCTACACCACCTTTGGTTGACTGATAGAGAATTTATAGGGCATCAAGTCTGCCCTGCACATGGGCGCTGCAGGAGTATTTTCAGGGGGGTGCAATTCTAAAACCCCGCCTCGAATAGGATTAGTTTTCTTAAACCAACCCAGAACCCAGAACTAATGGAGACGGATGCAAGGCCGACCGCGAGGGAGCTCGAAGCACCTCGCCTCGGATTTGCTAGGTCTCTTTTACAATAGAGAGATTACGTGTGGGATCCCGCAGAGGTCGGTTTAAGGTCCTCTCTTGTGGGATCACGCATACGATGTGGTCATGCGGGTCGACCTCCCTGTTGGCGTTAGTATTGTTTGCTACGCAGAGGATACCCTGGTGTTGGCTGGTGGGGACACCTTCAATGAGACTATTCAGCTTGCCGAGCTCGGACTAGCAAGAGTCGTGGTGTCAATCCGCGAGCTGAGCGCCTCAGTTTTATGGGGCGCTATCTCTAATGATAGCGCCCCATAAAACTGAGGCGCTATGGTTCCATAAACTGCCGAGAAGCAAAGAGCCATCCAGCTCGATAGTGACAGTTGAAGATGCGCAAGTCCAGGTGGGTCGGTATATTAAGTATCTTGGCCTAACACTGGACGGTCGGTGGGGCTTCGAAGAGCATTTTGAGCGCCTGGTCCCCCGTGTTGGAAGGGTAGTGGGTGCTTTGCATCGGCTGCTGCGTAACTCGGATGGCCACGCGAAGAAGTTACGCGGGTGTCGTGCGATCAATGGTCCTTTACGGGGCGCCTGTTTGGTCAAACAGAATATCAGGCTTCCGACGCTGCAGGACTAAAATAAACAGCCTGCAGCGGAAAATGGCCATTCGCATCGCACGTGGATACCGAACGGTATCCTTTGAGGCGGCAACATCCTGGCGGATATGGACGCGAGGGTCTATAACCAGATTCGTGCCATACGCCAAAGTGGCAATAGTGTGCCAGGAATCGCTGTTATAAGGCCAAGGCGGCAGGAACGGCGACACGCGCTCGAATAATGGCGTGAACGGCTACAGCAGCCGCAATTTTCGCGCAAGCGCGTTGTCGTAGCCGTCCTGCCGCACTTCGAAGCCTGGCTGAAAAGAGGGGAGCGTATCTCCTACAGACTAACTCAGGTGCTGACCGGACACGGTTGCTTCGGTGAGTACCTGAATGGGATTGGGCCAGAGGCCACGGCGAATTGCTACCATTGTGGAGACGACCTGGATTCTGCACAGCACACTCTCGAAGAGTGCCCTGCGTGGGCCTCTGAGCGGCAGGTCGTGGTCACCAGGCTTGGGCGAGACCTGACTCTGCCAGCAGTAGTGAGGGCTATGCTGGCAGATCTAGATAAGAAAAACTGGAATGGAATGGCATCTTTCTGTGAGACCGTGATGGTTCAGAAGGAGGCCGCCGAGTGGGATCGTGAGAGGGCCGATCCCACAAGGATATGGAGGCGTCGGGTATGCAACCGCCTCGACGCCTAACCGAAACCCCGGTTGCGTCAAGGTGGGTGGGACTCCGGGTCGCGGGCGTTCAGAGTGGGGATTCTATCCGCCAACTGAGTGATCCCGGGAAAGACGGTGGTACAGTAATCACGTGCTACCGCATACAGCGAGGTTTAGGGTAGACCCCTTTACAGTCTCCCCAGGGATGTGCCATAACAGGCATTTTTTATTTTTTAACCCCCGACGCAAAAACGACGGGGTGTTATAAGTTTGACGTTATCGTGTCGGGAGACCGCTACTGTACTAAGTATGTAATTACAAACATTTGCGGTCTCCCGAGGCGAAGACGCTTGGCCCAAAGAATCGTCCCTACATTAAACTAAAAGGATTAATTTAATTTTTATATCTTCATGTTTTCGTATGTATTATTGAATGCCAGGGGGTGCAAGCGCTCGCCCCTCCCGGCGCCCATGCACCGTCATATATGTATAAAGTCAAAATAAATGAAAACCTACATGTGACGAGTTAATCATATAATTCACAGTGGATATGGATTTTAAAAATGCTGCCATGTTTCTTGGCGAACCAGCGGAATCCACCGAAGCTCAATATGTTGTAAGTCTTAGTTTTTATTTTAAATCGACTTCAAAAAAAGGAGGTCGTTCTATGTTTGAGTGTAAAGTATTTTTTTATGTATGTTCACCGATTTCTCCGCCAATTGTAGACCGATTTTCAAAATTCTTTTTATTCGAAAGCCACTCGGGTACTCTTGAGGTGGTCCCATTGTCACCAAGTCAATGAATGATGACTGGATGACAATGGGAAATCGAGGGCAACCCTCAAATTTTATAGGCACATACAATTTTTTTTCATATACTTTCTAACGAAATTAAGGTTAATTTAATTTCTCAATTTGTTGAGGTGATGACGGAAAGTATAAGTCAGGATCTGATGATAGGATCCCAGGAAAATTAAGAGCAATCCTCAAATTTTATGAACATTGTTTGAAAGAGTACCTATACTTCTCATGTGCTCCCATGGTCATCAAGTCAGGGTCTGATAATGGGATTCTGGAGAAAACAAGGGACCTCGTCAAATTTATAGGCACACTTGTAGTGATTTGGGTATTACATGTAAGAATATTTTCTCGGGGTGGTCCCATTTCAATTTGGTGAGGATCTGATGAAGAACTTCGGAGATAAGAACTCTAAAAAAATAAATGAAATTGTTACGAGCTTGGGGTTCGTGACAATAAAAACAGACGATTAAATAACCAAAATGACACTTTAATTTTACAACACTAATTACAACTTCAAACTCACTAATTATAACACACAACTTCACCACTGATCACTTTAATCGCACTTAAAGTTCGCTTTCGAAGTATTCGCTTTTATCGCAAATCCAATACTGACTCGGTCGCGGACTACGCACTCCTTATATAGGACAGTTAGTTCTAGAAACTTCTATTCTCGAAACATCTGGAATGTACTCGTAACTACCGCTGCCGACTGACCAGATATCGAGAAGTGTAGAATGTTCTGGCAAAGAAATGTCTAGAAGGTACTTGACCCTACTAGTTCTGCTACTCGATACTAGATGGCGCTAGTAGTAACTTAATGTACCGGAAATTAATTCTGGCGCGTTACAATATCAAATGGCCTGGGATTGCTGAAATCGAATGTCTGTTTATTGTTTACACCAGTTCATAAAATACCATCACGCCGATACGCTGGCACATGTGAATTCAATTACTTAAATTGTAGAGTATCACCAAACTTTATTACAGTTTAAACTTTTTATAAGTATAAGCTGTTGCCCACGCCTCCATATCCTCGTCTGTTCACAATTTTATGGGTTCTATTTTTTTAACGCGTACCTAATTTTTTTTCAACACACTTTCTCGAAAACTGGCTCCTGTCCCATCGCTTTTACGTACCCACGCAATGTAGTGTGTTTTAGAACGTCGTTTGATACTCGTGGGCATTTGCGATTGTATGTAGTTTCTCAGCTCCATATCTAACGGCCTAGCCTTCGGCTATTGACGTCTATTCCTCCTGAAATGACTAAGTTTGCTCATTTTCTATTTGTGAAAAGCAAAGTTAATAACTTCTTATAATACCTACCCACTTTTTGCCCGAGAAAATCATATCAATATCGGTCCAGCCGTTTCGGAAGTTAGCCATAACAAACAGACAGAGAAACAAAAAATAATGGTTTTTTGGTACCGTGTAATGTACTAAAACATATAATGTATTCATTATATGCTTTTAGTAAAAGTAAAAATCTGTAGTTTTGACATAAGAAACATTCTAAAGAAAACGATCTAAGTCCAGCTGTTAAGGCTCACCAAAACACAATGAACTGACGATAGCTTTTTGTACTCAGGTCCATTATCTATCACACGCGATGATGTTTTGCTTGGGCGTCCTAATAGAGGCCCACGTGGTCCTTACACCGGCCAGCTGCGTGCATGGAGAGAGGTATAAATTCAACGTCCTGGCTGGCACACACATGTTTCTGGAAAACGCCGGTGCCTCGCGAATGGTACAACATCTTTGTATTCATAAAGGTATGAGTATTTGCAAGTAAACTTTTGCAATTGTAACTGTAACAGAACTAGTCAGGCTGAAGACAGACGTGATAATGCGGTAAACGTTTGTGTATAATGAATTGTTGCATTATCACGTCGTACCTGTCTGCAGCGCAGTATCAAAGAAGCAAGTCAAAATTTAAGTTTATAGGTATTGGCAGTAAAATGATAATAATATCAATTAAGGCAGGAAAGCTAAACCTAAACTTGGTTAAGGCCTGGAGGTGGAAATGTGAGAAAGGGTAAATTTTTGAGACCGATATCATGACAGGTAGAGCAAAGCATAGGACTGCATAGTTAGTTTGAATATCCTGAAGCCAGCAAGAGATCGAAGGTGAACTATAATAATTCTATTAGCTCCCCCATATCTTTCCAGACACCCTTTTTTTGCGCCACCTCAAACCAGTCTTTGTGTTATACCTACTACCAATTTTAATTTCTCGTAGGTTACAACACATCGCAGAGGTGGGCGGATTGTTTGACGGACAATTTGGCGTTACTGGTTCTAACCCAGCAGTTCTCTTTTAACAAGCATGAGCCGGGCACCGAGTTCATGTTAAATCGTGTTCGATATGGAGTTCATGCTCCAAAAGACGAATCATTGTACAAGGACAATAGTTGCAAGTATTATGGTTGGGGCAGCAGGAGGAATGTAAGAAGCTCTTGTGTAAATTAGTTTTTGTAGCCGAAATACTGTTTCAGGGAATTCTTTTAAAAGATACTCAGTAGAATAAAATATAATACACTTTATTATGAAAACCATATAAGTTACAGAAACTATAGATGAGGACAACAATATACTTTCAAGACAACTAAATGACTCCCGATGTTCCTAAATGAAGAAAATAGGTAGTTGTGGAGAACTAGGTCTTGAAACCATCATGATTCTGTTGTAACAGAGAGACGGAGTTATACAGGACAAAAAGCAACATCCTTTTTAACGAAGAAATCATGATGGAATGGAGGAGGAGGGATGGAGATTTCTTTAATAACGACCTTCTCTGTCGTTTCACTCTTGGCAGGGCGGTCGCGGTCACGTCGAGGCGTCGCACGTCGTTGGTAAAGGCGGACACAGCTCTCCGCACGATCTCCCGCCATCTCCCCCTGTTGACAGACTGTCTGGCACAATCAGATACGCGGCTTCCTAGTGCGGATCTAACTTGATCAGTCTAGCGTATAGCTGATCTGCCGCACGATCTAGTTCATCATATTTGTATTAGCTCGGTTTATCTTCAACCCAAACGTAAGGCTCACGCGCTCCATTCTGAGAAGTAATTCCTCCATGAGGCCAGCGTTACTCGCAAATAAGGTGTTGTCATCTGCGTACTACCAATAGCGAACTCTTTATTCTAAAGCACGGAGTCTAATCAAAATGTTCCCTGCAACTTTTTCAAACAAAAATGGTTTTGCAGTCATATAAAATTTTAATTTTAATTTATACATTAGCTCAACTTTCAAAATATGAATCCTTCTAAGTTACAAGAGTCCCTCGGTGGGCGAATCCGACTCGCACTTTACCGTTTTTTATTCTTAAATCTTGTATGAGACTTGTCCATAGGACTGGCATGTCAGTCCCATCATATAATTCCATGTACACTCAGATATGTTCTCTAAAATCTAAATATAACCCCCAGGGCTACTTGATCCCGCTGTTGATTCAACTCCGGCGCAAGGAAGCCACCATCTTACCTAGAAGCAAATGTTTAGCGATGTTCAACTATCAAGAGAAGTTTCTTTGTGTCCAGCAGTCACAGTGCCGGGTAATCTTAAATTTTGTCCCTACTCCTATTTGTTTACCTACCTGCTTTGCAGTCTATGTTAAGTACCTTATGTTAGCAAGGAATCTCAGTTTATCCCAGATATTGGTCACATTACTAGAAAAAAAAACCTGTACAGATAAGTAGTCAATAAGATGTCAATATTTTTCAGTCAGCGAAATTCGGAGCATTGTGTCCGGTAAGTACTTACAATACCTATATCATTATGACGTAGTCCCAGTGTATTTAACTTCATCCACACTTCTAAACTAATATTAGATATTAAGAGCAAAAATGTATTTATTTGTTTGTTACAATTTGATTCAAAAACTACTCAACCGATTTTAAACATTCTTTCGCCATTAGAAAGCTACATTACTATTAATTTATCTTTACATTTGAATGGATAAGGATTCATATCATGATACCAAAATCACCACTTTTCCATTCTACCCTGGATATCATTGAATAATTTGAAAAAAAGCTTTTGAATTCTCAGCGCACGCCAAAAACTGAATTTATTAGGCAAAATTATGCTACTCTGGTTACATTATTGCAATTTTCGTAGGGATCTCTAATTTTTCGAAAATATATCATAGCCTATGTTTTAAGTTAATAATGTAGCTAACCTACTAATGGCGAAAGAGTGTTTAAAATCGGTTGAGTAGTTTGTGAGCCAAATAGTAACAATCAAACAAATAAATCTTTCCTCTTTAGAATATTAGTTTAGATTCAGTCAATAAATAAACATGTCAGCTGGCTCTATCTAACAAAAAATTTTTACAATAAAATACAACCGACTTTCACATAAACAAAAGGTGTTATTGGTTGTTTCTTCATTTTCCAACACGGACTTATTTTATACTTATTAGTGTTTTTATAATATTTATTTCATTTCTTAAAAACATGTAGATTCGTATTCCATTTCTAGGACGATATCGGGTCCGTCATCGTCTGTTCCGGCTTTGCACAAGGAATGATGGTTTCTCGTCTCGTGGATCGCCCGTGTGGGGTCGGATTCTTGGACCTGAGCAAGTACTCCAAATTCCTGACCTGCGGGGTGGATGACTCTCGCGACGTCATCGACAGTGATGAGGGTGACGGTCGTTTCTATGAATTTCAATCTTTTAAGCTCCCGCAGACACCTGTGGTGCAAACCATACCGCCTGAAAACGCGACTAGTGAAAGTGCCGAAGACAAAAGGCAAGAGCCAGAAGTCAGTTCAGATAAGCCAAATTTAGATACTACTCCTAAACCATAAACCGCAGTCGGGTACCAATATTATAATTATGATACTTAAATTGTTTTGTAAGTTAGTTCCTATTATATATTTTTTTCCTTATGATGTTTGTTTTGAAAAACTTGACAGCAGGATTAACTTCATCGACTAATGCAGAAAGGCTTCACAATCAATAGAATCTAGGATGCGAGAGCCAGCGAAGTAAGCTTGAAAAGTTTCTCATCTCGCGTTTCTGGATTATCTTTTCTTTTAATCATTCATCCATGATCCATAACTTTCCTGTTATTGTGAGTGAACTACATTGCTTGTTCCAAGCCATATACTCTACCGTTACAGGGTAAATATGTAAGTTGAAAAAAAGACACAATTAGAAGATGGAAATGGGTAGGTACCGAACTGCCGAAGCCGACCTTCGACATTTTCCATAAACTCTTAAGATTGTGTCCCCTTTCAATGATGCCGACAATTCGTCAGTATCGCTAATGATGGGTGTAGAAATGAACTTAGGATAAACCGGCTAATCTTGAGTTTATTTTTGAAAGGGTAATGTTAATTTCTTTTAACTTTATCTGCATAGTCTTAAGGTGCTCCTTCACCTGGAGCGTTCGCTTGTAATGTAACATTTCAGATTCGAATTTACACATTGTATCATCAAATTATGCACTGTATCTAATGCTCGATTATCTTACCTCACCAATGTAATGCTCGAATCTGTAATATTACAGGTTGCGCACTGTTATGCTCGGTTCTCCTCCCTCATTGATGTAAAGCTCGATTCAGTAACATTACTTTACAGGCGAATGCTCCAAGTGAGGGAGTACCTTTAAGTGTAACCGTAACCCCTTGGCTTGGCTAAAATAATTAGAGGAATATAGATATAATTAGATTCGCCTTAAGTTGCAAAGTGAATTACGATTTTTTTAACAAGAAGCAAGATGGCCGCCATTTGGTAAGTGAAGTCGTAATTTTTCGTGACCATTTCAAAAATGTATCCCACTAAAATTTTGGAAATAAAAAAAGACTTGTAGGTACACATAAATTAATAATTACACAATGCTATTATAGATCTACATCTATTTTATTATTAGGTTTCGCTCTTTTCATAACAAAATTTCGTTTCCGCGTTTTTTAAATAAGTGAAGCATTTCTCTCGGTAAATAGTTTTATTTCTAATGCGGCGTTTGCAATTTTCCGTTGACACGGGTATACAGTCTTAATTAAGAAGTTCTTCTCGATATTCTAACTTGATGTCCATTTATTGGAAACAGTAGCATCTCTATTTTAAGGGGTCCGATATCGTCGGCTTCTATTTTGAAAGATCGCACCACGCTTGATAGTATGCTCTTCATTATGAGCATACCGAAGTTACGTCCTGAAAAAATATTACATAATTTAATCGAGTTAGGTTCTAGCCACCTTGTTACTAAGTAGGTATTGAACTGGGTTGTGGTGGCCAGGCTACATGTAAAAAATAACCTCCTGGATGCACTATTCAGCTGAATCCAGCTGGACTGGAAGCCGACCCGAACGTTGTTGGTAAAAGGATATAAGGGCGAGCGAGGCAAAAGACCAACATGGTTATAGAGGATTCAACCAGATTGGAAAGCAACAAAATTACCTACATCGAATCTTTTTTGAGAACCATAGCTTCTCCTTATTACTTTGAATCTTCTCTTATGATGAGAACCTATCTGATAAATAAATTAAGTGACAGGCTATTCTAACCCTAGTTTATTATTGAAATTATCTACCTCTATATTCTCTTAAACGAACAACAGCTTTATAGCAGCTTAAATTTAATTGATTTCAAAATTACTAGTAAAACTGAAAAAGTAATTAAAATGTATGAATGTGTCACACAAATTGAATTGTGTTTTTTAAAAACATAAATATCAGAAACTTAATCGCGAACGCAGTATAGCAGGTAGCACATTGGATTTTTATTTGTGCATAAATTAATAAACAAATAAATTCACTCGTATAAAGAATGGAGTTACAAGTACAACGAATATTTACCGATACAGTTTCTGGAGCCATAGCTGAAGGGCAGAAAAGCGGCAGGGTGTCTGCTCTGTGACCGCTCGGGCAGGAACCTGTCGGGGTCGAACTCGTCAGGTTTGGGACCCCACACGGCTGTAGATCGATGTATGGCGAAGGCACCTATCGCGGCTCCAGAGCCTGCTGGTAAAGTTACTCCACAAGTAGCTGTAATTAACAAAATGTTCATAAAATTACATCACAGAAATGCAGTTTAAAACAGTAATCAGCGCTGTAGACTGCAATAATGTGTAAAATTGAATAAATTACTTGGTAATTTTAATATATTTTGGCTTGTGTTTAAACGCCTACCAGAAAAGTACCTATTTTGCTCCCAAACAATTCGAAATACCTGCCAGAATGGATACCTAAATGCCCCGCTTAGCAGGGCTTTATGGTTTAAAAAAAACAACCCGCCATCCCCTTCTAACCTAACCTGTCTGAGTCGGGGTGCGCCAAGTCCCGAGCTCGCTTAGCTCGCTCTTGCTCGTTCTCCTAGTAACAAAAGTAACATTGTATTTCAGGGAAACATATTTTACTTGGTACGCCTTTAAATTGTAGCCATTCCTACCTGCTTAGTCCAGTACCTACTGTAGCAACCTTCTACAACTACGACAAAGTGTCAAAGTATTGTAACTTTTACATTTTGTCGTAAATTCCTGAGCTCTCCATATTTGGAATAGATTTTTCAGAGAAGATATTCTGTCCGTTTAGTGCCATGGGCAGGAAGGAGTCTGTGGCACTAAACGGCCAGGTTTTTTACTTTGACAGTTTACTTTTTATCCCAGAAAAACATAAGGTCCCTGTGTGATGTATAGGTCAAAAAAAAAGCCTGTAAATAAGCGAAATTATTTCATTGTAATATAATAACTTACGCAAATATGTATCCTTGTCGATATTCCTCGCGATGAGCGGGACAACTGTATACAGCCTCATGCTTTCCTTGATGACCCGCTCTAAGTAGTGCATTTTCTGTAATTCTTCCTTTGTGGACCCTCGCTTTTCCGTGCCGAAGATTGATTGTTGCCTGGACAAATAGGAACACAGATAAGACAAAATTGCCTACCGACTTGTTTAAGATTATCGTCAACCTTTGAATAAATTTTGACAACAAGGCGCGCGCGCTCGTCGCAGGCGGTGCAATTAATTGCTCTGGTATCATAAGGTCACAAAACACGGGCGTCACTAAGGCACATTTCATTTTAGAAAGAGATTGTGTTATGACAAAGACATGAATGGCAAAGATGACGATTCTAAAGAGCTGCTTAAAACTTGTTCACGAGTCATTTAACTACTGGGTTTTGTGAATCAACTGTACATTAGTGTTAAAAAGATGTCAGCTCCTAAGACATCCTTTCTAACGATGTTAAATCATCAAATAACTCCTTCCGCTCTGGGCGGAGCGGAAACAGGTCAATCACACAACTGTATCAGGTAGCAACTTACTCCTGCAGTACTTTTTCTTGTGCATCTTGATGTATGCCAAGGAGGACGAGAGAGTATGCGATGACCAGAGCCGTGGTGTCGTTGCCTGCGATTGTTATGGAGTCGATGTGTTCCCGAAGCTGGACGTTTGTGAACTCTATCTCTCTACCGAACAGTAAGTCGAGGACTGCGCGGAGTTTGCCTTCTGAGAAAAAATCAGGGAAATCTAATTTGCCTTCTGAAAAATACCTTACAGTGGTTCAGCATTATCGCGAGAAATAAGTGTTTTTATACGACTGCTCCAGAAGGAGGATAATGTTTTTTACCTACCTTGAATTTAGTTTCGATACATATATTGGGATTAGGTCATTGATTTTATGTATAAGTATCGGAGCCTATTACGTCATTGAGATTAGGTTTGTATGTTTTTTTCTTATAGTGTAGTACTTTCAAACATCCTGTTAAACAACACTTAAAATCAATACATCTACCTCGAAACACAAATTATAGTAATTTGCATAAAACAATAGAGATTATGTTAAACTTAAACGTGTTGTGATTGTTGTGATGACGTCACGCATTTTTTTTATCTCTGAAGCTAACATTCCTTGTACGCATAAATATGCAAATATTATATGTGCTCTACCACTTGTTTAATTAAAAAGTCAGGATCAAATATTTACTTCATTAAATAATTATGTAAATCGAAACTATTTAAAAACTTGTAAGTATGTGTAGATTAGATTAGTAGATATTGTACATTTGGTAGTATTGTGTGTAGTACTTAGTCCTTTGAAATCTTTTTTTTATACTAGATATGTAATGATCTACATAGTATAAAACAAAGTCGCTTCCCGCTGTCTGTCCCTATGTATGCTTAGATCTTTAAAACTACGCAACGGATTGTGATGCGGTTTTTTTAATAGATAGAGTGATTCAAGAGGAAGGTTTATATACATGCATAATTTAGTAGAGAAACACTGATCATTTTAGAGGTTTCTAATGTGATGTCGTAAATAAACACATTTTTGGCGCTTACATTGCAAACGCTGGCTGGACCCTACGAGATAGATCAAAATAATATAGGTACTACAGTTTTGTACACCTTAAAAAGGTCTACAAAAAAGTCTGCGATGGTATATGTCTATCTCTTAGGGATAACCCACAATAACCATTTTTTATCCTCTACTTTTTACGAGAAATAATGCCTTTTTTAAGAAGCGATTTTAAGCAATACAGCATTAATCCTTATCCAATTACATACCTTAATTTAAATTTAAATGAATATTTTCGAAGATTTTACAGTTTTAAAATGCAGGGACATAGCGGTTGTGACGGTAACGGCCGGGGGCCGGCGCGGCGGCGGCGGCGCGTGCCTATAAATAGCGTTCAGGTTATGTGCTCAAGATGATTTCGCGAAAACACTGTCATAATAATATGACAGAGTTCCAAGTTACTATACATGGAACCAGAGTTCTAAAACCGTAGTATATTTAGTATCAGCATTGCACCCGTGCGAAGCCGGGGCGGGTCGCTAGTTACTAATTAATTACAACTGAATAACAAATTTTATAGAAAATTATATTTTATTCATAAAGTGGGCACCTAACACAAATGACGTGTACGTCAATATTTCTTGTTTAGGTTTCTAAAACTACCCTTCTTAATTGTCTAAAAGCCCATAAAAATTATGTCATGTGAGTAGGTACGTAAACCTTTCGCAAGCAGTATAAGATATTCTTACTGGGTTGTTCTTTCATTCCATTCTTTATTTTCTTTGTTTCATATTCCAAACGCCGTTTTTGAACAACCTGCAAAAATAAAAGTCGATCACTAACGTAAGCTAACTCCGTTTTATCAAACCATTAGGATACATATACTTATGTATTTTCATGAAGCGTTTGCATGAATCGAATCGCATCGCAATCGCAAACTGTCAAAAACTTTTAATGAGGGTTTCCAGGAAAATTTACCTACGCCACCAGTTGGCGCCACATAGGCGAGAGGTCCTCTTCCTTGAAGAAGTGACTAACGTAAACATGACATTGATGTCAATTTAACAAAAATGTTAAAAAACATAAGCGTTTTGACAGGTGCTTGGACCTGACGCCTCAGTGCTGCCACCTCGTGCTCGTCATGTAGGAACTCATTGCCGTACATTTTGACAAGTTTTTGACATCAATTTTCGCTGAGATGATATTACGACTTGAATTTGAACGCTTTTTAAGCACAAGAATTGGTCTTCTGTAGGTATGTAGCACAATTCGTTTTCATTCAGATAAATAGATCAATATCCAATGCTGAAAAGTACGTATATTGGACAATTAGTCGCCAGTTTCAGTTTGAATTTGGAGTAAAGAACGTGTCGAACTCTACTTTAGTATCAAAGCTTGTCAGGTTGTCAAGCTAAAGAAGAGGGGCTAAAGTAAAGAGTGCTAAACATATTTGTATCAGATAGGCCGTCAGAATTCTCATAGCTTACGTTGATGTTGGATCAAATTGTAATGACCTAATTGCTTTAACTGTTCATTGAGTTTTATATGCAAGAAGTCACACAAGAGTAGGTACTTATCAAGCAACACCTGTATGACAGTACCTAGATGTTGGAATGAGTATGCACCATTTTATTCCTCACCTCATCAGTAAACTTGTGTGTGAGATCAATGTTGTCCTTCTGCTGCTTGGCGTAGCGGGTGAGGTTGAAGAGGCAGTCGGGCTGCAGCCAGACCTTGAACAGTCGCTTGTTGAGGATCTCCATGACGATGTGGCGCGCGCGCAGGTAGGGCGTGTCGGGGGAGTGCTGGACGTCCATGCGCTCGCCCATGGCTGTCTCTATACATAGTAATATATTATATAGCGCAATAATCGCCTTAGAGTCTCTTAATATCAATACCAGCTTTAACTATCGGCTTCACCCGTTTAAATGTCGAAACACTTTCATGCAAACATGTTATAAATGTTCGGAGCTGGATACGGATACGAATATAGAAATAATATTATACTGGGCACGGTTACGGATGTGTAATTATTTTCTCGGATCATGTTTCGGATAGTTTCGGTTACGGATAAAACACTTTGAATAAATTGTAAAAATAAAACACAAAATCTGCAAGTGTGTCGGCTCTACCGGGCAAAAAACGGGTATCATTTAGACTGCGCTCATACTATCCGAAACTTTTATATCGAATTCGGTTACGGATAGATTTTTGTTTCGGTTATACAATAGTTTTGGTTAGGTTCACGGAGCTCCTTAAAATGCAAACAATTTAACTTACCAAAAACAATGTCTAAAGTGCAAGCGGTGACATTTTTGAGAACATCGAAGTTCTTTCCGTCTGCTTTTTCGTCCAATCGTTCGATGAGCACGTCGGCTTGTTCTGCAATAACCCCCAAGTATTCCTCCACGATTTTGTTGTGGAAGACCGGAAGTAACACTTTTCTATGCATTTTCCATAAGTTTACTACAACATAAAAGAAAAAGTATGTACAGTCACCGTCAGTCACGATCACGAGCGTAAATAAATAAATAAATAATTTAATCTGCCTAGCCTTTTACCAACTATTTTGAGGGACATCCTTGTATTGTATTCTAAATAAACACAAAATGTTTAAAAATAGTTTGTAAGAATGAAGTAAAGACGCAATATGAAAAGAAATATTGTATCAGAGACAATATTTGCGAAATGACATCAAAAATTCAAAGTTTTGTTCGCGCTTACTTCACATTTGGATTTGGAATCAAACACATTTGACGCGCCATGTTTACCTGGGGCCACAAACAACCCGTGTCCCAACCAAGGCCGTAGGAAACGATACACCACATCCTTATCCAGACAGTTTTCTAACACCACTTGTGCGTCTTCTGGATCACCGATAGCTAAAAAAAAAAGAGAAATTGAGTTATAGAGAAATGGGTAACAAATCATGTGTCTATTTAGAAAAAGAATTCGGTTTAGTCCAAATAGTTGATTTGAACTAAACCGAATTCTTTTTCTAAATGCAGAAAATATTTAACTTTTATTACTTCATTGAGAAAATCCTTTTTTATTTTTATTTTTTTAGTGGTGTTGTTAGGTGTGAGTTGTGTACCCACACAATAACTCACACCTAACAACACCACTGTAAAGTCACAAGAAAGAAGAATACGGAATTCCGTTTAATTGGGTGATAAGATAATTTAATATATCATCCAAGTAAACGAAATTGCGTGTGTTTTTCCAGCTATTTTGATTTAAAAACCAAAGTACTGAACGGTTTTAGATGAAATTTCTATGGGACCAATCGGAAAGTATATTCTTTCACATTATAAAATACTAGCTACCGCCTGCGACTCCGCCCGCGTTAATGTCGAAAATTATACCAAGGGAACGTACTCCCGGGAGGAAAAATATGTCCTATGTCTCCGGGACTCAAACAATCTCTGTACCAAATTTCATCTAAATCGGTCCAGCCGTTTGCGCGTGAAGAAGTAACAAACATACACACACACTCACAAACTTTCGCCTTTATAATATTAGTGTGCTTTTTCAAATCGTTTGATAAATGACTGAGTTCAAAAAAAAAACCGAATTGCTAACCTCCTCCTTTTTTTGAAGTCGGTTAAAACAGTACAAAAATGCTTAGGTATGTATATTTTTAAGTCTTATACGAGCACGTTTCATTCCCTATTAAGAAAATATATAACTACGATTCAAATATTTTTATATATATTTGTTACCGAAAAAAAGCGAACTCCGTAAGATTATAAAATAACTTGAGAGATTGTAAACTCTCGATAAATTGTCAGATAAACTGATCGATAAACTGAACATTTGGAATACTTTTTACGCATCAAAATTTGATAGTCTTTAATATCTCCGTTTCGGTTCGAGAAATTGTGGATTGACATAAACTGGCGACATGAAAAATCTTATTCCTAGGTTTATTAACTTGAAACTTGGTACGAATACTGACCTAAGGGAATTATAAAAATTGTCATCATTTTTCAGAACTACCCCCAAAAGAAGATTCAAGGGGTGTTTATATGAAAAATCTTATTCCTTGGGTTAATAAACTTGAAACTTGGCACGATTACTGACCTAATGATGTCATTATTCATTTTTAAAAACTACCCTTACTTAACTTCCTTATAAAAAACAATAAAAAATAAAACAATAAAAAACAATCTTGATAAAAAATGGGTAATACGTGTTTCTCAAACGGATTTTTTTATAATCAAGCCCCAACAGTATTAAGGGCGCTTATCATGTGGTCTCAGCAGCAAAAAGATAGGGTAATTAATGAAAATCGTTGAGATTCATTTTCCTTAATTAATCCGCGCGGATGAAGTCGCAGGCGAAGTGCTAGTGGTTGATAAAAATAATTGGGGAATGACGCACCGATGATTAATTGATTCTATTACCATTTGTAGGTATATTTTGGCCTTGTATCAGAACACGTGCGACATACGAGTAGTACAATAACCTTAAATTAGGGCCTATTGTTTAATCAAGAAAGAAACATAGTTCTGACATCCGCAGAAGGTTAATACCAGTTAACACATTCAATTTTAGGCCGTGTTTAATATCCTAACAATATTTGGTGAGCAAACCTTGCTTATTTGTCGGTGACGCAAAAACGTGACGCTTGAGTGAGAATAGTGTATGTATGTACATTCTTCTTACTTAGTAAATACAGTATACACACGTGATGTGGAAACTTTATTAACAACATCAGCCACAGTCTGACTCTCGTTCTGCTGAGCAAAAGACTCTCTGTTCATTTGCCAATCCCCGTTTTCCTGTGTCAGCCTTATCCAAGCTGTGTTTACGTTGGCAATAATGTCGTCTGCCGACCTTGCCGCCGGAAGACTTAGAGACTTTTTCTTGTCTTTGGATGTCATTTCCAAAACCAAATGCCGTGAGGTGTATTCACCTATCATCACAGCGCCTTACCAGTTTCTAACTCTATTTAAATTCAACTCGTTTTCCGTGCAAACTTACCCACGTATAGCTTCGGACCAAGCCAGAGTTTCGCAGACTGCTTATGCTTGAACGCCAACTCAGCTAAAGTCCAAAGGTTCTTAAGTATTTCTGTAACAAAGGTTTATTTGAACAGTCAAGTTTGTCAACATTTTTGATAGGTAAACACGTTGAAGGCGCATCTGCGATGGTATTATGTACTTGCCCTGGTAAGTAAGTACCTTCGTCAATATAGATGCAGTGGTGCAAACACAGTGTCACATTTACCAATTTGTACAGTCGACGTACATATTAAGTGGTGGTTCGACAAGGATGCTGAATGAATTAGGTAATACGTTGTGATGGAGCTACCTTGACCATTGTATGTCGCAGCGTAGTCGCGAAATGTCATGTACAGTTTGTAGTTACTGTAGACTCAACAGTTTCAACCTAATTTCCTGTGTCCTAGAGTCATGGGTACACGAGGTAAAGGTGGCCCATCCCAGGCCCTGGCTAAACTTAATGGGCCTCTGGTGTAATACTCGTACCACCCGGCATTTATTTCCTGCAGGTTCTTTTTATCAGTCTAACACATTTTTAATATAGCATAGGACGTTGAACTGCAGGAAAAAACTTATCTACGAGTGCCTTTCTATTTAGGGTTCCGCAATCAACAAGAAACCCTTATAGTTATGCCATGTCCGTCTGTTTGTGTGCCTGACTGCCTGTCTGTCTGTCCGTGGTTTAGCTCAGAGACGCTTAGCACAAGAAAGTTTATATATTAATTACGCCGACAATGGTAAAATACAACCTTGGAAAAAGAAAAAAAACTTCTTTAGGGTACCTACTCAAGTAAAGTGGCGATGAATTTTTTTTATCGGCTATCTCATGGTTTGGTTGTGTCGGCGGATAGGTCGTTAAAAATATTGGGGATGTGCGAAAACCATTTTTCCATTCAAGTATCAGTTTGCGAAATATTAAGCTTTAAAGTGCTAATTTTTGTTTATAAGAGTCCCCCCATAGAGAAAGTTGTTCATAAGATGAATACAATGAACCCCTTAAGAGGTATTGCGTTTATTCTGTTACACGTTGTATAAAAAATTTATGAAAATCTAGACTGTAGTTATGTAGTATACTCACGTTCGGTATCTCCCAAGAAAAGTGACCCATTTCCAATGATCGGTAGCGTCGGCAGCATCGGCAGTGATGCTGTCATGCGATCAATACGGTGCGCATGCGTCTCCCAGTACACCCATGAGATAAACAAAACGAGGAATACTAGCGCTAAGATTATCATGGTGAAGACCTAGAAATAAAGAATTGGTTATTGAGGATTCACCAACAAAAATAATAATATTTCCTAGCAACTAAATATCTAGCACTGCTAGTCCAGTTAGGTAATCTAGATATTCTTGATGCTAAAATGAAAGGGTCTGGTGAAAAAAAAATGAATGGATATGCTTATACAAAACCAAATGTCTTGAATTTCCTAAGTATAATCGGATTTACTAAGTATTAATCCGAAAACAGGACATTAATTGGTGTTGTTTGTTAATATTATGAAATCGAAAAAGGTTAATCAGATTTAAATAAAAATTATATTTTTGCTTATAGAACCTCTTGATCCTGACGTATAGCGACTGGTAGTAGCTTGACAACCATAACTATTCAATAGTGTCTACAAAGAGTCTTGATAAATAATGTAGATGGTGCTGAAAGAAGTTATTTTCTGAGTTCCGGTCTATGAATGTCTTTCTTGATAGATGAGCTACTTAGTTGGTTACGGGCGTGCAGTAGGCTACAGAAAGGGTAGGCAAGCCCATACATAATGGCCAAAAAAAAAACACCACATTATTCAGGGTTGAAATCACGATACTGTACTGACCATGCGAATTTTTTTTGGGCATTATATGGGCTGGCCTACCCTTACTGTAGCCTACTGCACGCGCTTGTTGGTTACACAAATTACTCGCGGTCGTGACATGATTGTGTTGTCTGGGACTTGTTTAATGTGCAGTACCTGGATGAGCTTAGCTCGGTGGTAAACGTTTTCTAAAAATGAATGGAGTTTCGGGGGCGATCCCTGCATACTAAATATCATAAAAATCGTTGGAGCCATTTCCGATATTCAGATTATAATTTATATACATATATACAAGAATTGCTCGTTTAAAGGTACTTATTAATTTAGATACCTGACAATGCGACAAATTTGGTAAACACTGACATAATAGGGTATTTTACCGAAACAATCTAATAAGTCCGTCAGATAGATTTCCAAAAAAATATTGGTCAAGTATTTTTTCTTTTTTCACGTAAACAAAAAATTAAGACATACAGTTCACTGAAAATACGCGTGACGTCACTTCGCTGGTAAAAATAATTGTTCCATGACGTAACGCGTGTTTCAACGCACTGTATCGTCCTCATTTTTTGTTTACACATGAAAAAAGAAAAATTACATGTCCAATATTTTTTGTCAGTAAAATACCCTATTGTCACCATTTCGCGGCAGCTGTTGTTTAAATGCAGATAATGTATGATGATAAACTTACAAAATTGTTGTGTCGGGATCAACCGGCACAATCGAACATGTTGTACCATAAATTAGGTACAATACCTACATATAAAGTATTGTGATATCATTATGTTAATTTATTTTTTAAATAAAAGTGACGTAAAATGGCGTTTTCAAGCAGATGCAAAGAATAAAATGTAGTTTTAAAGTTAACACGATTTGTATTTAATTAAGAACTTGAATTGAGAAGAAATTTAAGTTATTAATTGATCATCATGTTTTCTATTAATTGACCATAAAGCAGAAAGTTCGTAGCTGTGGAAAATGGCGTCATCCAAAATGAAGGTATCATGCATGACACACATAGTTAATAGACTTTTCGTCTCGCAACGATAATCCTCACAAAGTAGCGTCAAGCTGTCAACAATCGGTTGCTCTTATCAGGTCATACTGTAGGTACCTTTATTAATTATAAACCAAAACATTTGGAAATCCTGTTCCTTTTTATAACAAATTTATTAGGTAGGTATGTAAAACTGGTTAAAGCTTCATATTCTCTACAAGTTTTACGAGTTATTTATGCGGAAAACCGACTTTCGCGACCTTGATCACAGTGGACAATCAATAACGTTTTGCACCTACATTCCTTTACAAAAAATTCAAATTAAATTTAGACAGATAACAGATAAAAATTTAGAAAAACTTAATAATACTTTATCCAGTAAACTATGTGTCCAAAGTTTTAATAACATAGATGACCCAAATGAGTTTTACGCCGAGTTTTTTTCATTACTAAACACTGAATTTAATGACAATTTTCCAATTAAGTCTAAAAGTATTTACACTAAGTTTATATTTAGTAATTGGGCAACTCCAGGCATTCGCATAAGTAGGGAAAAGCTATACGAACTACATGGCCTTTTTTTTTTTGTTTGATTTCGGGGGGAAATCCTCATGGAAATCCTCCACCCTGGGGCGGGTGGAGGGGTCTGTCAGACTCTTACTGACTAAAACCACCCCGTTGTTCCATCTCCCACCTACGCCGGGGATCGCGGGAACGTA